>PVKP010043306.1:0-17365 GCA_004027715.1 Plecturocebus donacophilus
AGAATTCTAGCATGTCTGCAATCTAGAATACTAGGATGTCAGAATTCTAGATTCCTTGTAAGTTCTCTATTCTAGAATCTTAGGGTATCAGAATTCTGAGATCCTAGCATATCTGAATTCTAGAATGTTAAGATGTCAGAATTCTAGAATCCTCGGTGGTCCCCAATTCGAGAATCTTAGGATATCATAATTCTACAATAGTAGCATATGTGAATTCTAGAATGTTAGTATGTCAGAATTCTAGAATCCTTGTAGGTTCTCAAATGTAGAATTTTAAGATATCAGAATTCTAGAATTCTAGCATGTCTGAAATCGAGAATGTTAGGATGCCAGAATTCTAGAATCCTTGGAGACTCTCAATTCTAGAGTCGTAGGGTATCAGAATTCGAGAATCCAAAAATATGTGAATTCTTGAATGTTAGGATGTCAGAATTCTAGAATCCCTGGAAGTTCTCAATTGTAGCATCTTAGGATATCAGAATTGTAGAATACTAGCATATCTGAATTCTGGAATGTTAGAATGTCAGAATTCTGGAATCTTTGATGTTTATCCATTCTAGAATCTTAGGATATCAGAATTCTATAATCATAAAATATCTGCTTACTAGTATGTTAGGATGGCAGAATTCTAGAATCCTTGGAGGTTCTCAATTCTAGAATCTGAGGACATCAGAATTCTAGAATATCTGAATTCTAGAATGCTGGAATGTCAGAATTCGACAATCCCTGGAGGTTCTCTATTCTAGCATCTTATGATATCAGAATTCTCGAATACTAGCATATCTGAATTCTAGAATGATAGGATGTCAGAAGTCTAGAATCCTCAAAGGTCCCCAATTCTAGAATCTTAGGTTATCAGAATTCTAGAATCCTAGCATATCTGAATTGTAGAATGTTAGGGTGTCAGAATTCTAGAATCCTTGGAGGTTCTCAATTCTAGGATTTTAGGTTATCAGAATCCTGGGAATCTCACGTGTCTGAAAGCTAGAATGTTAGGATGTCAGAATTCTAGAATCCTGAGAGGCTCTCAATTCTAGAATCTTAGGATATCAGAATTACGGTATTCTAGAATATTTGAATTCTAGAAAGTTAGTATGTGCGAATTTCAGAATCCTTCGAGGTTCTCAATTCTAGAATCTTAGGATATACGAAGTCTAGGATCCAAGCATATCTGAATTCTAGAATGTTAGCATTTCACAATTTCATTATCCTCGAAGGTCCCCAATTCTAGAATCTTAAGTTATCAGAATTCTAGGATCGTAGCATATCTGAATTCTAGAATGATACGATGTCAGAATGCTAGAATCCTCAAAGGTCCCCAATTCTAGAATCTTAGGTTATCAGAATTCTAGAATCCTAGCATATCTGAACTCTAGAATGTTAGGATGTCAGAATTCTAGAATCCTTGGAGGTTCTTAATTCTAGAATCTTAGAATATCAGACTTCTAGGAATCCCCTATGTCTTTAATATAGAATGTTGGAATATCAGAATTCTAGAATCCTGGGAGGCTATCCATTCTAAAATCTTAGGATATCAGAGTTCCAGAATCCTAGAGTATCTCCTTACTAGTATGTTAGGATGTCAGAACTGTAGAATCCGTGGAAGTTCTCAATTCTAGAATTTTAGGATGTCAGAATTCTAGGATCCTACCATATCTGAATTCTAGAATGTTAGGAGGTCACAATTCCATTATCCTCGAAGATCACCAATTCTAAAATCTTAAGTTATCAGAATTCTAGGATCGTAGCATATCTGAATTCTAGAATGTTAGGATGTCAGAATTCTAGAATCCTCGAAGGTCCCCAATTCTAGAATCTTAGTTTATCAGAATTCTAGAATCCTAGCGTATCTGATTTCTAGAATGTTAGGATGTCAGAATTCTGGAATCCTTGATGGTTATCCATTCTAGAATCTTAGGACATCAGAATTCTATAATCATAGAATACCTGCTTACTAGTATGTTAGGATGGCAGAATTCTAGAATCCTTGGAGGTTCTCAATTCTAGAATCTGAGGACATCAGAATTCTAGAATATCTAAATTCTAGAATGCTGGAATGTCAGAATTCCACAATCCCTGGCGGTTCTCTTTTCTAGCATATTACAATATCAGAATTCTAGAATACTATCATATCTGAATTCTAGAATGATAGGGTGTCAGAATTCTAGAATCCTCAATGGTCCCCAATTCTAGAATCTTAGTTTATCCGAATTCTAGAATCCTAGTGTATCTGAATTGTAGCATATTAGGATGTCAGAATTCTAGAATCCTTGATGGTTATCCATTCTAGAATCTTAATATATCAGAATTCTATAATCGTAGAATATCTGCTTAATAGTATGTGAGGATGTCAGAATTCTAGAATCCTTGGAGGTTCTCAATTCTAGAATCTTAGGATATCAGAATTCTAGAATTCTAGTATATCTGCATTCTAGAATGTTAGGATATCAGAATTCTAGAATCCCTGGAGGTTCTCAATTGTAGCATCTTAGGATATCAGAATTCTAGAATACTAGCATATCTGAAATCTAGAATGTAAGGAGGTCAGAATTCCATTATCCTCGATGGTCCCCAATTCTAGAATCTTTGGTTATCAGAATTCTAGGATGGTAGGATATCTGAATTCTAGAATGATAGGATGTCAGATTTCTAGAATCCTCAAAGGTCCCCAATTCTAGAATCTTAGATTATCAGAATTCTAGAATCCTAGTATATCTGAATTCTAGAATGTTAGAGTGTCAGAATTCTAGAATCCTTGGAGGTTCTCAATTCTAGGATTTTAGGATATCAGAATCTTGGGAATCTCTCATGTCTGAAATCTAGAATGTTAGGATGTCACAATTCTAGAATCCTGAGAGGCTTTCAATTCTAGAATCTTAGGATATCAGAATTACGGAATCCTAGAATATTTGAATTCTAGAATGTTGGTATGTCCAAATTTTAGAATCCTTCAAGATTCTCAATTCTAGTATCTTAGTATATCAGAATTCTAGGATCCTAGAATATCTGAATTCTAGAATGTTAGGAGGTCACAATTCCATTATCCTCGAAGGTCCCCAATTCTAGAATCTTAAGTTATCAGAATTCGAGGATCGTAGCATATCTGATTTCTAGAATCTTATGATGTCAGTATTCTAGAGTCCTCAAAGATCCCATATTCTAGAATCTTAAATTATCAGAATTCTAGAATCCTAGCGTATCTGAATTCTAGAATGTTAGGATGTCAGAATTCTAGAATCCTTGATGGTTATCCATTCTAGAATCTTAGGATTTCAGAACTCTGTAATCGTAGAATATCTGCTTACTAGTATGGTAGGATGTCAGAATTCTAGAATCCATGGAGCTTCTCTATTCTAGAATCTTAGGATATCAGAATTCTAGAATTCTAGAATATCTGCATTCTAGAATGCTAGGATGTCAGAATTTTAGAATCCCTGGAGTTTCTCAATTGTAGCATCTTAGGATATCAGAATTCTACAATACTAGCATATCTTTAGTCTAGAATGTTAGGAGGTCAGAATTCCATTATCTTTGAAGGTCACCAATTGTAGAATCTTAGGTTATCGGAATTCTAGGATCCTACCGTATATGAATTCTAAAATGATAAGATGTCGGAATTCTAGAATCCTGAAAGGTGCCCAATTCCATAATCATAGGTTATCAGAATTCTAGAATCCTAGCATATCTGTATACTAGAATGTTAGGATGTCCGAATTCTAGAATCCTTGTAAGTTCTCAATTCCGGAATCTTAGGATATCAGAATACTAGAAATCTCGCATGTCTGAAATCTAGAATGCTAGGTTGTCAGAATTCTAGAATCCTGGGAGGCTCTCAATTCTAGCATCTTAGGATATCAGAATTCCGGAATCCTAGAATATCTGAATTCTAGCCTGTTGATGTGTCCGAATTTCAGAATCCTTCGAAGTTCTCAATGCTAGAATGTTAGGATATCAGAATTCTAGGATCCTAGCATCTCTGAATTCTAGAATGTTAGGATGTCAGAATTCTGGAATCCTCAAAGGTCCCCAATTCTAGAATCTTAGTTTATCAGAATTCTAGAATCCAAGCGTATCTGAATTGTAGCATGTTAGGATGTCAGAATTCTAGAATCCTTGATGGTTATCCATTCTAGAATCTTAGTATATCAGAATTCTATAATCATAGAATATCTGTTTAATAGTATGTGAGGATGTCAGAATTCTAGAATCCTTGGAGGTTCTCAATTCTGAAATCTTAGGATATCAGAATTCTAGAATTCTAGAATATCTGCATTCTAGAATGTTAGGATATCAGAATTCTAGAATCCCTGGAGGTTCTCAATTGTAGCATCTTAGGATATCAGAATTCTAGAATACTAGCATATCTGAAATCTGGAATGTAAAGAGGTCAGAATTGCATTATCCTCGAAAGTCCCCAATTCTAGAATCTTAGGTTATCAGACTTCGAGTATCGTAGCATATCTGAATTCTAGAATGATAGGATGTCAGAATTCTAGAATCCTGGGAGGCTCTCAATTCTAGAATCTTAGGATATCAGAATTCCTGAATCCTAGAATATCTGAATTCTAGAATGTTAGGATGTCAGAATTCTAGAATCATTGATGGTTATCCATTCTAGAATCTTAGGATATCAGAATTCTAGGATAATAGCATATTTGAATTCTAGAATGTTAGGATGTCAGAATTCTAGAATCCTCGAAGGTCCCCAATACTAGAATCTTATGTTCTTAGAATTCTAGGATCCTTGCATATCTGAATTCTAGAATGTTAGGGTGTCAGAATTCTGGAATCCTCGAAGGTCCCCAATTCTAGAATCTTAGGTTCTCAGGATTCCAGAATTCTAACATATTTAAATTCTAGAATGTTAGGATGTCAGATTTCGAGAATCTTTGATGGTTATCCAATCTAAAATCTTAGGATATCAGAATTCTATAACCGTAGAATATTTGCTTACTAGTATGTTCAGTGTCAGAATTCTAGAATCCTTAGAGGTTCCCCATTCTAGAATCTTAGGATATCACAATTCTAGAATTCTAGAATATCTGCATTCTAGAGTGCTAGGATGTCAGAATTCTAGAATCCCTGGAAGTTCTCAATTGTAGCATCTTAGGATATCAGAATTGTAGAATACTAGCATATCTGAATTCTACAATGTTAGGAGGTCAGAATTCCATTATCCTCGAAGTTCCCCAATTCTAGAATCTTCGGTTATCAGAATTCTAGAATCCTAGCACATCTGAATTCTAGAATGTTAGGATGTCAGAATTCTGGAATCCTCGAAGGTCCCCAATTCTATAATCTTATGTTCTCAGAATTCCGGAATCCTAGCGTATTTGAGTTCTAGAATGTTAGGATGTCAGAATTCTAGAATCCTTGACGGTTATCCAATCTAAAATCTTAGGATATCAGGATTCTATAGTCGTACAGTATCTGCTTACTGGTATGTTCAGATGTCAGAATTCTAGAATCCTTGGAGTTTACGATAACAGAATTCTAGAATACTAGCATATCTGAATTCTAGAATGATAGGATGTCAGATTTCTAGAATCCTCAAAGGTCCCCAATTCTAGAATCTTAGATTATCTAAATTCTAGAATCCTAGCATATCTGAATTCTAGAATGTTAGGGTGTCAGAATTCTAGAATCCTTGGAGGTTCTCAATTCTAGGATTTTAGGGTATCAGAATCTTGGGAATCTATCATGTGTTAAATCTAGAATGTTAGGATGTCAGAATTCTAGAACCCTGAGAGGCTCTCAATTCTAGAATCTTAGGATATCAGAATTACGGAATCCTAGAATATTTGAATTCTAGAATGTTGGTATGTCGGAATTTCAGAATCCTTCGAGATTCTCAATTATAGAATCTTAGGATATAAGAATTTTAGGATCCTTGCATATCTGAATTCTAGAATGTTAGGAGGTCACAATTCCATTATCCTTGAAGGTCCCCAATTCTAGAATCTTAAGTTATCAGAATTCTAGAATCGTAGCATTTATGAATTCTAGAATGTTAGCATGTCAGAATTCTGGAATCCTCGAAGATCCCCAATTCTAAAATCTTAAATTATCAGAATTCTAGAATCCTAGCGTATCTGAATTCTAGAATGTTAGGATGAAAGAATTCTAGAATCCTTCATGTTTATCCATTCTAGAATCTTAGTATATCAGAACTCTGTAATCGTAGAATATCTGCTTACTAGTATCGTAGGATGTCAGAATTCTAGAATCCATGGAGGTTCTCTATTCTAGAATCTTAGGATATCAGAATTCTAGAAATCTAGAATATCTGCATTCTAGAATGCTAGGATGTCAGAATTTTAGAATCCCTGGAGTTTCTCAATTGTAGCATCTTAGGATATCAGAATTCTACAATACTAGCATATCTGAAATCTAGAATGTTAAGAGGTCAGAATTCCATTATCCTCGAAGGTCCCCAATTGTAGAATCTTAGGTTATCGGAATTCTAGGATTCTACCGTATCTGATTTCTAAAATGATAAGTTGTCGGAATTCTAGAATCCTGAAAGTCCCCAATTCCATAATCTTAGGTTATCAGAATACTAGAATCCTAGCATATCGGAATACTAGAATGTTAGGATGTCCGAATTCTAGAATCCTTTTAAGTTCTCAATTCTGGGATCGTAGGGTATCAGAATACTAGGAATCTCGAATGTCTAAAATATAGAATGTTACGTTGGCAGAATTGTAGAATCCTGGGCGGCTCTCAATTCTAGCATTTTAGGATATCAGAATTCCAGAATCCTAGAATATCTGAATTCTAGCCTGTGGATGTGTCCGAATTTCAGAATCCTTCGAGGTTCTCAATGCTAGAATCTTAGGATATCAGAATTCTAGGATCCAAGCATCTCTGAATTCTAGAATGTTAGGATGTCAGAATTCTAGAATCCTCAAAGGTCCGCAATTCTAGAATCTTAGTTTATCAGAATTCTAGAATCCTAGCTTATCTGAATTGTAGCAGGTAAGGATGTCAGAATTCTAGAATCCTTGATGGTTATCCATTCTAGAATCTTAGTATATAAGAATTCTATAATCGTAGAGTATCTGATTAATAGTATGTGAGGATGTCAGAATTCTAGAATCCTTAGAGGTTCTCAATTCTATAATCTTAGGATATCAGAATTCTAGAATTCTAGAATATCTGCATACTAGAATGTTAGGATATCAGAATCCTAGAATCCCTGGAAGTTCTCAATTGTAGCATCTTAGGATATCAGAATTCTAGAATACTAGCATATATGAAATATAGAATGTAAGGAGGTCAGAATGCCATTATCCTCGACGGTCCCCAATTCTAGAATCTTCGGTTATCAGACTTCTAGGATCGTAGCATATCTGAATTCTAGAATCATAGGATGTCAGAATTCTAGAATCCTGGGAGGCTCTCAATTCTAGAATCTTAGGATATCAGAATACCGGAATCCTAGAATATCTGAATTCAAGAATGTTAGGATGTCAGAATTCTATAATCCATGGAAGTTCTCTATTCTAGAATCTTAGGATATCAGAATTCTAGAATTCTAGAATATCTGCATTCTAGAATGCTAGGATGTCAGAATTTTAGAATCCCTGGAGTTTCTCAATTGTAGCATCTTAGGATATCAGAATTCTACAATACTAGCATATCTTTAATCTAGAATGTTAGGAAGTCAGAATTCCATTATCCTCGAAGGTCCTCAATTGTAGAATCTTAGGTTATCAGAATTCTAGAATCCTACCGCATCTGAATTCTAGAATGATAAGATGTCGGAATACTAGAATCCTGAAAGTTCCCCAATTCCAGAATCTTAGGTTATCAGAATTATAGAATACTAGCATATCTGAATACTAGAATGTTAGGATGTCCGAATTCTAGAATCCTTGTAAGTTCTCAATTCTATGATCTTAGGATATCAGAATACTAGGAATCTCGCATGTCTGAAATCTAGAATGTTAGGTTGTCAGAATTCTAGAATCCGGGGAGCCTCTCAATTCTAGCATCTTAGGATATCAGAATTCCAGAATGCTAGAATATGTGAATTCTAACCTGTTGGTGTGTCCGAATTTCAGAATCCTTCGAGGTTCTCAATGCTAGAATCTTAGAATATCAGAATTCTAGGATCCTGGCATATCTGAATTCTAGAATGTTATGATGTCAGAATTCTAGAATCCTCGAAGGTACCCAATTCTAGAATCTTACGTTCTCAGAATTCTAGCATCCTAGCATATCTGAATTCTAGAATGTTAGGATGTCAGAATTCTGGAATCCTCGAAGGTCCCCAATTCTAAAATCTTAGGTTCTCAGAATTCCAGAATCCTAGCGTATTTGAGTTCTAGAATGTTAGGATGTCAGAATTTTAGAATCCTTGACTGTTATCCAATCTAAAATTTAAGGATATCAGAATTCTATAATCGTAGAATATCTGCTTACTAGTATGTTCACATGTCAGAATTCTAGAATCCTTGGAGGTTCCTTATTCTAGAATCTTAGGATATCACAATTCTAGAATTCTAGAATATCTGCATTCTAGAGTGCTAGGATGTCAGAATTCTAGAATTCCTGGAAGTTCTCAATTGTAGCATCTTTGGATATCAGAATTGTAGAATACTAGTATATCTGAATTCTAGAATGTTAGGAGGTCAGAATTCCATTATCCTCGAAGGTCCCCTATTCTAGCATCTTCGGTTATCAGAATTCTAGGATCGTAGTATATCTGAATTCTAGAATGATAAGATGTCAGAATGCTAGAATCCTCAATGGTCCCCAATTCTAGAATCTTAGGTTATCAGAATTCTAGAATCCCAGCATATCTGAACTCTAGAATGTTAGGATGTCAGAATTCTAGAATCCTTGGAGGTTCTCAATTCTAGGATCTTAGAATATCAGAATTCTAGGAATCTCACATGTCTGAAATAGAGAATGTTGGAATGTCAGAATTCTAGATTCCTGGGAGGGTTTCCATTCTAGAATCTTAGGATATCAGAGTTCCGGAATCCTAGAATATCTCCATACTAGTATGTTAGGATGTCAGAATTCTAGAATTCGTGGAGGTTCTGAATTCTAGAATCTTAGGATATCAGAATTCTAGAATTCTAGAATATCTGCATTCTAGAATGCTAGGGTGTCAGAATTCTAGAATCGCCGGAGGTTCTCAATTGTAGCATCTTCGGATATCAGAATTCTACAATACTAACATATCTGAAATCTAGAATGTTAAGAGGTCAGAATTCCATTATTCTCGAAGTTCCCCAATCCTAGAATCTTAGGTTATCAGAATTCAAGGATCCTAGCATATCTGAATTATAGAATGAGAGGATGTCAGAATTCTAGAATCCTCAAAGGTCCCCAATTCTAGAATCTTAGGTTATCAGAATTCCAGAATCCTAGCATACCTGAATTCTAGAATGTTAGGATGTCAGAATTCTAGAATCCTTGGAGGTTCTCAATTCTAGGATCTTAAGACATCATAATTCTAGGAATCCCGCATGTCTTAAATCTAGAATGTTAGGATGTCAGAATTCTAGAATACTGGGAGGCTCTCAATTCTAGAATCCTAGGATATCACAATTCCAGAATCCTAGAATATCTGAATTCTAGCATGTTGGTATGTCCGAATTTCAGAATCCTTCGAGGTTCTCAATTCTAGAATCTTAGGATATCAGAATCCTAGAATCCTAGCATATCTGAATTCTAGAATATTAGGATGTCAGAATTCTAGAATCCTCAAAGGTCCCCAATTCTAGAATCTTAGGTTATCAGAATTCTAGAATCCTAGTGAATCTGAATTCTAGAATGTTAGTATGTCAGAATTCTGAAATCCTTGATTGTTATCCATTCTGGAATCTTAGGATATCAGAATTCTATAATCGTAGAATAACTGCTTACTAGTATGTTAGGATGGCAGAATTCTACAATCCTTGGAGGTTCTCAATTCTAGAATCTGAGGACATCAGAATTCTAGAATATCTGAATTCTAGAATGCTGGAATGTCAGAATTCTAGAATTCCTGGAGGTTCTCTATTCTAGCACCTTACGAAATCAGAATCCTAGAATACTAGCATATCTGAATTCTAGAATGATAGGATGTTAGAATTCTCGAATCCTCAAAGGTCCCTAATTCTAGAATCTTAGGTTATCAGAATGCTAGAATCCTAGCGTATTTGAATTGTAGCATGATAAGATGGCAAAATTCTAGAATCCTTGATGGTTATCCATTCTAGAATCTTAGTATATCAGAATTCTATAATCGTAGAATATCTGCTTAATAGTATGTGAGGATGTCAGAATTCTAGAATCCTTGGAAGTTCTCAATACTATAATCTGAGGATATCAGAATTCTAGAATTCTAGAATATCTGCATTCTAGAATGTTAGGATATCAGAATTCTAGAATCCCTTGAGGTTCTGAATTGTAGCATCTTAGGATATCAGAATTCTAGAATATTAGCATATCTGAAATCTAGAATGTAAGGAGTTCAGAATTCCATTATCCTCGAAGGTCCCCAATCCCAGAATCTTCGGTTATCAGAATTCTAGGATCTTAGCATATCTGAATTCTAGAATGATAGAATGTCAGAATTATAGAATCCTGGGAGGCTCTCGATTCTAGAATCTGTGGATATCAGAATTCCAGAATCCTAGAATATCTGAATTCTAGAATGTTAGGATGTCAGAATTCTAGAATCCTTGATGCTTAACCATTCTATAACCTTAGGATATCAGAACTCTAGGATCCTAGCGTATTTGAATTCTAAAATGTTAGGATGTCAAAATTCTAGAATCCTCGAAGGTCCCCAATTTTAAAATCTTACGTTTTCAGAATTCTAGGATCCTAGCATATCTGAATTCAAGAATGTTAGGATTTCAGAATTCTAGAATCCTTGATGGTTATCCATTCTAGAAACTTACGATATCAGAACTCTAGGATCCTAGCATATTTGAATTCTAAAATGTTAGGATGTCAGAATTCTAGAATCCTCGAAGGTCCCCAATTCTAGAATCTTAGGTTCTCAGAATTCTAGGATCCTAGCTTATCTGAATTCTAGAATGTTAGGATATCAGAAATGTGGAATCCTCGAACGTCCCCAATTCTAGAATGTTAGGTTCTCAGAATTCCAGTATCCTAGCGTATTTGAGTACTAGAATGTTAGGATGTCAGAATTCTAGAATTCTTGACGGTTATCCAATTTAAATCTTAGGATATCAGAATTCTATAATCGTAGAATATCTGCTTAATAGTATGTTCACATGTCAGAATTCTAGAATCCTTGGAGGTGCCCCATTCTAGAATCTTAGGATATCACAATTCTAGAATTCTAGAATATCTGCATTCTAGAGTGTTAGGATGTCAGAATTCTAGAATCCCGGGAAGTTCTCAATTGTAGCATCTTAGGATATCAGAATTGTAGAATACTAGCATATCTGAATTCTAGAATGTTGGAGGTCAGTATTCCAATATCCTCGAAGGTCCCCTATTCTAGAATCTTTGGTTATCAGAATTCTAGGATCATAGCATATCTGAATTCTAGAATGATACGATGTCAGAATTCTAGAATCCACAAATGTCCCCAATTCTAGAATCTTAGGTTATCAGAATTCTAGAATCCTAGCATATGTGAACTCTAGAATGTTAGGATGTCAGAATTCTAGAATCCTTGATGGTTATCCATTCTAGAATCTTAGTATATCAGAATTCTATAATCATAGAATATCTGCTTAATAGTATGTGAGGATGTCAGAATTCTAGAATCCTCAAAGGTCCCCAATTCTAGAATCTTAGTTTATCCGAATTCTATAATCCTAGCCTATCTGAATTGTAGCATGTTAGGATGTCAGAATTCTAGAATCCTTGATGGTTATCCATTCTAGAATCTTAGTATATCAGAATTCTATAATCATAGAATATCTTCTTAATAGTATGTGAGGATGTCAGAATTCTAGAATCCTTGGAGGTTCTCAATTCTAGAATCTTAGGATATCAGAATTCTAGAATTCTAGAATATCTGCATTCTAGAATGTTAGGATATAAGAATTCTAGAATCCCTGGAGGTTCTCAAATGTAGCATCTTAGGATATCAGAATTCTAGAATACTAGCATATCTGAAATCTAGAATGTAAGGAGGTCAGAATGCCATTATCCTCTAAGGTCCCCAATTCTAGAATCTTTGGTTATCAGAATTCTAGGATCGTAGCATATGTGAATTCTAGAATGATAGGATGTCAGAATTCTAGAATCCTGGGAGGCTCTCAATTCTATAATCTTGGGATATCAAAATTCCAGAATCCTAGAATATCTGAATTCTAGAATGTTAGGATCTCAGAATTCTAGAATCCTTGATGGTTATCCATTCTAAAACCTTAGGATATCAGAACTCTAGGATCCTAGCATATTTGAATTCAAGAATGTTAGTGTGTCAGAATTCTAGAATCCTCGAAGGTCCCCAATTTTAGAATCTTACATTCTCAGAATTCTAGGATCCTAGCATATCTGAAATCTAGTATGTTAGGATGTCGGAATCCTAGAATCCTCGAAGGTCCCCAATTCTAGAATCTTAAGTTCTCAGAATTCCAGTATCCTAGCGTATTTGAGTTCTAGAATGTTAGGATGTCAGAATTCTAGAATCCTTGACGGTTATCCAATCTAAAATCTTAGGATATCATATTTCGATAATCGTAGAGTATCTGCTTACTAGTATGTACAGATATCAGAATTCTAGAATCCTTGGAGTTTCCCCATTCTAGAATCTTAGTATATCACAATACTAGAATTCTAGAATATCTACATTCTAGAGTGCTAGGATGTCAGAATTCTAGAATTCTTGGAGGTTCCCAATTCTAAAATCTTAGGATATCAGAATTCTAGAATTCTAGAATATCTGCATTCTAGAATGTTAGGATGTCAGAATTCCATTATCCTCGAAGGTCCCCACTTTTAGAATCTTCGGTTATCTGAATTCTAGGATCATAGCATATCTGAATTCTAGAATGATACGATGTCAGAATGCTAGAATCTTCAAAGGTCCCCAATTCTAGAATCTTAGTTTATCAGAATTCTAGAATCCTAGCGTATCTGAATTGTAGCATGTTAGGATGTCAGAATTCTAGAATCCTTGATGATTATCCATTCTAGAGACTTAGTATATCAGAATTCTATAATCGTAGAATATCTGCTTAATAGTATATGAGGATGTCAGAATTCTAGAATCCTTGGAGGTTCCCAATTCTAGAATCTTAGGATATCAGAATTCTAGAATTCTAGAATATCTGCATTCTAGAATGTTAGGATATCAGAATTCTAGAATCCCTGGAGGTTCTCAATTGTAGCATCTTAGGATATCAGAATTCTAGTATACAAGCATATCTGAAATCTAGAATGTAAGGAGGTCAGAATTCCATTACCTCGAAGGTCCCCAATTGTAGCATCTTCGGTTATCAGAATTCTAGGATTGTAGCATACGATTCTAGAATGATAGGATGTCAGAATTCTAGAATCCTGGGAGGCTATCAATTCTAGAATCTTAGGATATCAGTATTCCAGAATCCTAGAATATCTGAATTCTAGAATGTTAGGATGTCAGAATTCTAGAATCCTTGACGGTTATCCATTCTAGAAACTTAGGATATCAGAACTGTAGTATCCTAGCATATTTGAATTCTAGAATGTTAGGATGTCAGAATTCTAGAATCCTCGAAGGTCCCCAATTCTCGAATCTTACGTTCTCAGAATTCTAGGATCCTAGCATAACTGAATTCTAGAATGTTAGGATGTCAGAATTCTAGAATCCTTGACGATTATCCAATCTAAAATCTTAGGATATTAGAATTCTATAATCATAGAGTATCTGCTTACTAGTATGTTCAGATGTCAGAATTCTAGAATCCTTGGAGGTTACGATAACAGAATTCTAGAATACTAGCATATCTGAATTCTAGAATGATAGGATGTCAGATATCTAAAATCCTCAAAGGTCCCCAATTCTAGAATCTTAGATTATCAGAATTCTAGAATCCTAGCATATCTGAATTCTAGAATGTTAGGCTGTCAGAATTCTAGAATCCTGAGAGGCTCTCAATTCTAAAATCTTAGGATATCAGAATTACGGAATCCTAGAATATTTGAATTCTAGAATGTTGGTATGTCCGAATTTCAGAATCCTTTGAGATTCTCAATTCTATAATCTTAGGATATCAGAATTCTAGGATCCTAGCATATCTGAATTCTAGAATGTTAGGAGGTCACAATTCCATTATCCTCGAAGGTCCCCATTTCTAGAATCTTTAGTTATCAGAATTCTAGGATCGTAGCATATCTGAATTCTAGAACCTTAATATGTCAGAATTCTAGAATCCTCGAAGATCCCCAATTCTAGAATCTTAAATTATCAGAATTCTAGAATCCTAGCGTATCTGAATTCTAGAATGTTAGGATGTCAGAATTCTAGAATCCTAGATGATTATCCGTTCTAGAATCTTAGGATATCAGAACTCTGTAATAGTAGAATATCGCTTACTAGTATGATAGGATATCAGAATTGTAGAAACCATGGAGGTTTTCTATTCTAGAATCTTAGGATATCAGAATTCTAGAATTCTAGAATATCTGCATTCTAGAATGCTAGGATGTCAGAATTTTAGAATCCCTGAAATTTCTCAATTGTAGCATCTTAGGATATCAGAATTCTACAATCCTAGCATATCTTTAATCTAGAATGTTAAGAGGTCATAATTCCATTATCCTCGAAGGTCCCCAATTGTAGAATCTTAGGTTATCAGAATTCTGGGATCCTAGCATGTCTAAATTCTAGAATGAGAGGATGTCAGAATTCTGGAATCCTCAACGGTCCTTAATTCTAGAATCTTATGTTATCAGAATTCCAGGATCCAAGCCTACCTGAATTCTAGAATGTTAGGATATCAGGATTCTAGATTCCTTGGAGGTTCTCAATTCTAGGATCTTAAGATATCATAATTATAGGAATTCCACATGTCTGAAATCTAGGATGATAGAATGTCAGAATTCTAGAATCCTTGGAGGCTCTCAATTCTAGAATCTTAGGATATCAGAATTCCAGAATCCTAGAATATCTGAATTCTAGAATGTTGGTATGTCTGAATTTCGGAATCCTTCTAGGTTCTCAATTCTAGAATATTAGGATATCAGAATCCTAGGATCTCTGAATTCTAGAATGATAGGATGTCAGAATTCTAGAATCCTCGAAGGTCCCCAATTCTAGAATCTTAAGTTATCAAAATTCAAGAATCCTAGTGTATCTGGATTCTAGAATGTTAGGATGTCAGAATTCTAGAACCCTGAGAGGCTCTCAATTCTTGAATCTTAGGATATCAGAATTACGGGACCCTAGAATATTTGAATTTTAGAATGTTGGTATGTCCGAATTTCAGAATCCTGGGAGGTACTCAATTCTAGAATCTTAGAATATCATAATTCTAGAATTCTAGAAGATCTGCATTCTAGAAAGCTAGGATGTCAGAATTCTAGAATCCCCGATGGTTTTCAATTGTAGCATCAAGAATATCAAAATTCTAGAATACTAGCCTATCTGAATTCTAGAATGTTAGGAGGTCAGAATTCCATTATCCTCGAAGGTCCCCAATTCTGGAATCTTAGGTTATCAGAATTCTAGAATCCTAGCGTATCTGAATTCTGGAATGTTAGGATGTCAGAATTCTAGAATCCTTGATGGTTATCCATTCTAGAATCTTAGGATATCAGAATTCTTTAATCGTAGAATATCTGCTTACTAGTATGTTAGGATGGCAGAATTCTAAAATCCTTGGAAGTTCTCAATTCTAGAATCTGAGCATATCAGAATTCTAGGATACCTGAATTCTAGAATGCTGGAATGTCAGAATTCTAGAATCCCTGGAGGTTCTCTAGTCTAGCATCTTATGATATCAAAACTCTAGAATACTAGCACATCTGAATTCTAGAATGATAGGATGTCAGAATTCTAGAATCCTCATAGGTCCCCAATTCTAGAATGTTAGGTTATTAGAATTCTAGAATCCTAGCCTATCTGAATTCTAGAATGTTAGGGTGTCCGAATTTCAGAATCCTGGGAGGTTCTCAATTCTAGAATCTTAGAATATCAGAATTCTAGGAATCTCGCGTGTCTGAAATCTAGAATGTTAGGATGTCAGAATTCTAGAATCCTGAGAGGCTCTCAATTCTAGAATCTTAGGATATCAGAATTATGGAATCCTAGAATATTTGAATTCTAAAATGATGATATGTCCGAATTTCAGAAATCTTCGAGGTTCTCAATTATAGAATCTTAGGATATCAGAATTCCAGGATCCTAGCATATCTGAATTCTAGAATATTAGGAGATCACAATTCCATTATCCTCGAAGGTTCCCCGTTCTAGAATCTTTAGTTATCAGAATTCGAGGATCGTAGCATATATGAATTCTAGAATGTTAGGATTTAAGAATTCTGGAATCCTCGAAGATCCACAATTCTAGAATATTAAATTATCAGAATTCTAGAATCCTAGTGTAT
Source organism: Plecturocebus donacophilus (assembly GCA_004027715.1). Classification (NCBI taxonomy): domain Eukaryota; kingdom Metazoa; phylum Chordata; class Mammalia; order Primates; family Pitheciidae; genus Plecturocebus; species Plecturocebus donacophilus. The sequence goes on from PVKP010043306.1 coordinate 16,519, forward strand.
CTGAATTCTAGAATGTTAGGATGTCAGAATTCCAGATTCCTTGATGATTATCCATTCTAAAATCTTAGGATATCAGAATTCTATAATCGTAGAATATCTGCTTACTAGTATGGTAGGATGTCAGAATTCTCGAATCCATGGAGTTTCTCTATTCTAGAATCTTAGGATATCATAATCCTAGAATTCTAGGATATCTGCATTCTAGAATGCTATGATGTCAGAATTCTAGAATCCCTGGAGGTTCTCAATTGTAGCATCTTAGGATATCAGAATCCTACAATACTAGCATGTCTTTAATCTAGGATGCAGGGAGGTCAGAATTCCATTATCCTCGATGGTCCCCAATTGTAGAATCTTAGGTTATCAGAATTCTGGGATCCTTCCATATGTGAATTCTAGAATGATAAGATGTCATAATTCTAGAATCCTCAAAGGTCCCCAATTCTAGAATCTTAGGTTTTCAGAATTCTAGAATTCTAGCATGTCTGAATTCTAGAATGAGAGGATGTCAGAATTCTAGAATCCTCAAAGGTCCCCAATTCTAGAATCTTAGGTTATCAGAATTCCGGGATCCTAGCATAGCAGAATTCTAGAATGTTAGGATGTCAGAATTCTAGAATCCTTGGAGGTTCTCAATTCTACAATCTTTAGAATCTTAGGATATCAGAATTCTAGGATATCTAAATTTTAGAATGCTAGGGTGTCAGAATTCTAGAATCCCTGGAAGTTCTCTATTCTAGCCTCTTACGATATCAGAATTCTAGAATACTAGCATATCTGAATTCTAGAGCGATAGGGTGTCAGAATCCTAGAATCCTCAAAGGTCCCGAATTCTAGAATCTTAGGT
>PVKP010043307.1:0-17453 GCA_004027715.1 Plecturocebus donacophilus
GTAATGAGGATCAAGCTAGGGCCAAGCAATGAGACAAGAGTATGGAGAACATGAGCCAGAATACAGTTAAGATCATCAGTTTAAGAATTTTACTTGAGGTCGGGCCGGGCACGGTAGCTCACGCCTGCAATCCCAGCACTTTGGAAGGCCAGAGACGGGTGGATCAGAAGTCAGGAGATCAAGACCCTCCTAGCCAACATGGTGAAACCCCATCTCTACTAAAAATACAAAAAAAAATTAGCTGGGCATGGTGGCGCATGCCTGTAGTCCCAGCTACTAGGGAAGCTGAGGCAGGAGAACTGTTTGAACGCAGGAGGCAGAGACTACAGTGAGCCAAGATCACACCATTGCACTACGGCCTGAGTGACAGTGTGAGACTCCGTCTCAAAAAAAAAAAAAAATGTTTTACTTAAGGCAAGATCACTAAAGCCCTGGAGTTTAAGACCAGCCTGGGCCATGTAGTAGAGTACCCCATCTCTACAGACAAAAATAAAATAAAATAGCTAGGCATGGTGATGCATGCCTGTGGTCCTAGCTACTCCGGAGGCTGCGGTGGGAAGATAACCTGCACCCAAGCAGTTGAGGCCTCAGTGAGCCGAAATCTCACCACTACAATACACTCCAGCCTGGGAGATAGAGTGAGATTGTCTCCGAAAAAAAAGAGAATATCATTAACACGCTACCTAGCTGCCTATATATCGCCTAAGAATCTTAATTGTCAAAACTAACACTACACAAAAATATAGTTGCATTACCCACAGCCAATACTATGCTACAAATGAGACACTGTATCATTAAAATATAAAAGACTGGGAATGCTAAAAATGGAAATGTATAAAACTCAAAGAAAGAGTAAAATTCAGTTATACAAGCACAAAGAGACAAACAAGGCTTATAATATTGTGGTGTAAGTTTCAAAAAGGCCCTGAAATAGGAGCTATGATCATCTTACATGGTGTTTATATTATTTAGATAAGCACAATAAATAGACTCCTAAACTGTATATAGTAAAAATAAAGGAGGGGAGGAAGGATGAGGACAGGATGTTAGCTGGAAACTCTACAAATGTTTTACGGAATGACAAACCTTTAGGCCAGCATTAACATTGACAAAGCATGTAAATCAAATGTGCAAAGCTCTGTATCTAGCTGTTTCTGTGGAATCTAATTATACATTTAAGTAGAGCTAGGCATTTCTTGGAAATCCAAAAATCTACAAGTACAGTTTCAACCAGAAATACTGAAAATTCTATTTATATGTCCCAAGGAAACTAAGTAGGAGTAAGAAAAGGCAGAAAGTATGCGCTGTGCATATTCATGTAGCCATCACAACAGTCTCACAGTGATTATTCCCATTTTAGAGACTAGGAAACTGACCTCCAAGAAATGCCTTCTCCAACCATTATTAAGTAGGGAAGAGTGGAGCAGGAAACTTAAGGCTCAGAACACTTAAATGGCACTGCTAGGATCTTAATCCAAGTCTTCCAATTTAAAGTTCAAGGCCTTTTCTGTACCACCAAGCTGTCTGCTAACAGCCAAAGGAAGTTTCCACCTTCAGTATTCTATTATTTTATTAGATAAAACTGCCGTCAGTTTCTGCTGTGGGCTTTGATGAATGTGCTCTCTTGGTCCTCTCCTTGCTTTTCACTATCTCTTCCCCTACCTTCAAAACTTGCTCATCCTGCCCTTGTAGCATTTTCCATTCCTTTCTACACTATCCACTTGGCACCATTCTCTTTCACAATTTGTTTACACTCTTGGGCGTGTGTACTTTTTCCCCGCCTCTCCTGGCCCTCTCTCTCCTGCTCTTTTCCTCTCTATTCCACTCTTTTCCTCTCTGTTCACCCTCCTCACCTCCCACTTTCAGGGTATCTCCCTCTGCCTCATTTACACAAGAACCATACTCTTTCCCCATCCCTGTATACCACTTTCCTGCCCTACCTCCTACAGCCAATTGTTGAGAAGGGAGGCTCAATTTCTAAGAGTTTTGCTAGTCCAGAAACTCCATTTTAAACCATTCACCAACATTGACTACATGGGATAAACGAAGACACTGTCGCACAAAAGTTTTTAACTATTTGGGAATTTATTTATCTATATGGGGACCTGTATTTCATACAGTCAGTAGCACCAGGCAGACTCTCCAGATTTTCCCAAAATTCTTCCTGAGAAACAAAACTAATTTTTTTTTGTCAGAAAAAGATGCTCAAGAATCAAGAGAAATCAAAGAATGAAGGCACTGCAAGAAATATTTGTAAGAAATGCTTTAGGTAAGAAGTCTTTTCCATGATAAAGGAGAAAAGCTAGCTGTCAATTGTAATCAGAGTAAATGCTCCCATCAAGGTAGAATAAGCCTTCAAGTTCCTTCTACACTTCCCTTTTCTCTAGAAATCTATTTGAGTGGCAAGTTAATGTTTTGTTTTTTTGAGACTCTTGCTCTGTCACCCAGGCTGAAGTGAAGTGGCATGACCTCAGCTCACTGCAAACTCCGCCTCCAGGGTTCAAGTGATTCTCCTGCCTCAGCCTCCCCAGCAGCTGGGACTACAGGCACATGCCACCACGCCCTGCTAATTTTTTTGTATTTTTAGTAGAGATGGGGTTTAACCATGTTGGTCACACTGGTCTCAAACTCCTGACCTCATGTGACCCACCCACCTCAGCCTCCCAAAGTGCTGGGATTACAGGAGTAAGCCACCGCACCAGGCCCTAATTTCTAGTACTAATTCTTTCTTTGCTTTTGCAAAATATTCCCCTGCCCCCTACCAACACCCACTTTTCAACTGATTGACTTTATCTATCTCCTCTGGCTTCACAAAACTATTTCCTACTTTTCTTTTTGGGCCACTTGCCAAAAATGTGTAACTTCCTCATCCCAACCCTGGCTTTCTCAGCTGCTGCCCCTCCCAGTAAAGGCATCTCCCACTCCTTTTACTAAAGAGGTAAAGTGAGCTGACAACTTTAGTGCCTGACCTAACTCTATATTCTGTTCTTCATCCCACCCAAGGCTATTATCCATACACATAATCTGCACTTCTCAGTTTCTTCCCATTTCCAGATTCCAGAACTTTCTTTTGTGATTCTCACCTGTATTCTTTTTCAAACATGGATTCTGTCCTAACCAGAACCATAATTTACCACACTGGGCTGGTATTTTACCACATAGGACATTATAAAATCAAAACAGACAGCTGGATGCCACGGCAGGCGCGTGTAGTTCCAGCTACTCAGGAAGCTCAGGTAGGAGGACTGCTTGAGCCCAAGAGTTTAAGGCCACAGTGTACTACAACTGTGCCTGTAAACAGACACTCTGCTCTGGCATGGGCAACACAGCAACCCATCTCAGAAATAAAAATATTAGTCAAGTATGGTGGCCCCCAACTACTCTGAAGGCTGAGGTGGGAGGATCACTTGAGCTTAGCAATTTGAAGCTGCAGAGAGCCATGATCACACCACTGCACTCCAGCCTGGGCAAGAATAGGGGGATTCTGTCTCATTCTTTAAAAAAAAAAAAAAAAAAAAAAAAAAAAAGGCCAGACATGGTGGCTCACGCCTGTAATCCCAGCACTCTGGGAGGCCGAAGCAGGTGGCATCACCTGAGGTTGGGAGTTCAATACCAGAGACTAGCCTGACAAACATGCAGAAACACCACCTCTACTAAAAATACAAAATTAGCTGGGCATGGTGGTACATGCCTATAATCCCAGCTACTCGGGAGGCTGAGGCAGAATAGCTTGAACCCGGGAGGCAGAGGTTGCAGTGAGCCGAGATAACCCCACTGTACTCCAGCCTGGGCAACAAGAGCAAAACTCCATCTCAAAAAAAAAAAAAAAAAAAAAAAGATTTTTAACCAAATAGATAAACCTGGAACTGTGTGACCACATTTTGGAAAATGAAAAATTAAAAACATCGCTTTACAAATCTTTTGGCTTGTGCCTGTAGTCCCAGCTACTTGGGAGGCCGAAGCAGGAGGACTGCTTAAGTCCTGGAGATGGAGGCTGCAATGAGCCAAGATCGCACCTCTACACTCCCGTCTAGGCCACCAAGTGAGAACCTGTCTCAAAAATAAAATAAAGTGCCTGTCCTATCCATTACTCTTTGGGAAGCCCTACTTATCATACTCCACATTCCTTCACTAATGAGAATAGAAAGTCACATACTTCAATTTTCTCATCTGTTAAACTAAGCTAGTATCAGCGACTTTACAAGTTTGTAATAATTAAGAAAAATGTCCAATGCTTACAAGGCACTTAAATCTTATCCACCTCACACATTATTCTCTGTAGGTTATTAAAACATCTCCACACATTCAGCCCTTCTTTCTCAACCCTCAGAGGGTGATTTGTAGTCATTCTTTGTTTAGGGGAGGAAAGTGCAAGGAGGCTCTCTCTAGTTCACCATTTCTATAATCAATATATTAGAAGTACCTAGATCACTTGAGCATCTAACTTACCTTCTGAAATGTAGCATTTCAATGTACGTCCATTTTTCTATCTCAATTCCCACCCAAATCATCAATTCAGAGAAACCTCCCCACTACCCACAACACCCCACTCACAAAAATCATTGGCTCAAGCCCATAAACTTTGTTATCTTTAAAAAAAAAAAAAGACGAAGTCTCACTCTTGTCGCCCAAGCTGGAGTACAGTGGCACAATCTCAGCTCACCACAACCTCCGCCTCCAGCGTTCAAGTGACTCTCCTGTCTCAGCCTCCTGAGTAGCTGAGATTACAGGTACCTGCCACCATGCCCAGAAAATTGTTGTATTTTTTTTTTTAGTAGAGACAGGGTTTCGTCATGTTGGCCACGCTGGTCTTGAACTCCTGACCTCAGGTGATCCACCCGCCTCAGCCTCCCAAAGTACTGGGAATACAGGTATGAGCCACCGTGCCTGGCCAGTTTTTTTTTTCTTTCTTTGAGACGAAGTATCACTTTGTCACCCAGCCTAAAGTGCAATGGCACAATCTCGGCTCACTGAAACCTCCGCCTCCTAGGTTCAAGTGATTCTGTCTCAGCCTCCCGAGTAACTGGGATAAGAGGCGTGCACCACCATGCCCAGCTAATTTTTTTTTATTTTTGGAGAGACGGGGTTTCACCATGTGGGTCAGGCTGGTCTCAAACTCCTGACCTCAAGTGATACACCACACCCGGCCTTAACCTTTTTAAAAAAAAAAAAGCTGGGCATGGTGGCTCACACACCTGCAATCTCAGCACCTGGGGAGACTGAGGTGAGTGGATCACCTGAGGTCAGGCGTTCAAGATCAGCCTGGCCAACATGGTGAAATCCTGTCTCTACAAAAAATAGAAAAATTAGCCAGGCTTGATGACGCGTGACTGTAGTCCCAGCTACTGGAGAGGCTGAGGCAGGAGAGTTGCTTAAATCCGGGAGACGGAGGTTGTGGTGAGCCAATATCACACCACTTCACTCCAGCCTGGGGACAGAGTGAGAGTCTGTCTCAAAAAAAAAGAAAAGCAATCAATAAGATCATCTTCTAAAATTCCTTTACTTTTTGGCTCGATACCAATATGGTCTCCTCTAGCCCTCTATTTAGATTTCCATCTTTTATTTCTGCCAGCCCACACAGTAGTCAAGGAAAATAAGAGAGATTTGGGGGTTTTTTAAAAAAGAGACAGGGTGGGCTGGGCACGGTGGCTCACGCCTGTAATCCTAGCACTTTGGAAGGCCGAGGTGGGTGGATCACCTGAAGTCAGGAGTTCAAGACCAGCCTGGCCATTAAAAATAAAATAATAAAATAAAATAAAATAAAAGAGACAAGGTGTTGATCTGTTGCCCAGGCTAGATAATCTTCCCACCTCAGCCTCCTGAGCAGCCTCCTGGCTATAGGTATGTGCCACCACGTCCAGCTAATTTTCACATTTTTTGTAGAATACGGGGTTTCACCATGTTATCCAGGCAGGTAGCAAACCCCTGCGTCCAAGTGATCTGTCCAGCACGGAGTCCCAAGGTGCTAGGCTTATGGGTATCAGCCACCATGTCCAGCCTATCTTACTTTTTTGAGACAGGGTTTGGCTCTGTTACCTGGGCTGGAGTGCAGTGGCGCAATCATATATCACTACAGCCTCGAACTCTCACCTCAGCTTCCTGCGTAGCCAGGACTAGAAACACATACCACCACACCCAACTAATTGTTTTTCTACTTTTTTATAGAGACAAAGTCTCACTATGTTGTCCAGGCTGGTTTAGAATTCCTGACCTCAAGCAATCCTCCCCATTTCCAAAGTGCTAGGATTACAGGTATTAGCCACCACACCCAGCCATGCAAAATAAATTCAAACAGACTTGGGAACAAAGGAATTCTGAGTTATAAGAAGTTAATGGTCCAAATAGAAATATCAATTATTTGAGTAATTACAATTTATCCATTTTTCAAGATATTATTGAACATTGAATCTCAAAAAGCAGAATAAAGCAAACACCATGTTAGACCATCCATTCTGGAATAAAATCACTAAAAATGACACAAGTTTTGCTAGTATTCTGGTTCTGTTCTTGGACTTGCTTTGCTGGCCTCCTTGTCCTGAACTGCTCAGTGTGTCTCTACAGTGAGCATCCCTTTACTGGAACCAATCTGACTAGTTCTCTGTTGCTTGATCAGAGAAACCAAACTCAGATACAACAGAGTATCACTGAGTTGGGGAATTCATTAAATCACACCGAAAATTTCTATATTAAAACAATTTACAGGTCAGGGACAGTGGCTCACGCCTGTAATCACAGCACTTTGGAAAGCTGAGGTAGACGATCACCTGAGGTCAGCAGTTCAAGACCAGCCTGGCCAACATGGTGAAACCCCATCTCTACCAAAATACAAAAATTAGCTGGGTGTGGTGTCTAACTGATATATAAGCAAAAGGTAGAGCCAACATAGAGAAGAGAAAGAAATGTGCTAAAAGAAGCAGAGACAAGGGACTACAGTCCCCCTAAAAAAAACACAGAAAGCCTCATAGTGTTCAGGAAGCCCACATATATATTTCTTGCTCTGGGGTTCACAGAGTCCTTGCTGTTCTTTCATTAAATGCCCTGAATTTTTGCTAACTAGAGTAGATTTCTATACTTTAATACTAAAACTGCCTTTGCTAGATTATTTCCTCATAAAGAGAGGCTATTCATCTCCACCCCTACTTTTGTTCTCCTCAAGGATTTTTTGCATACAGAAACCTAGATCATGATGGCTCTATTTCACTAAAAGAAATCAGAACAATATAATCAGAACAGTTGATGCCAAGACCATTATGGAAAGGAGATACCAGTGAGAAAGTGGCAAGCAGAGAGGAGAAACCTGAGCAATGAGAAAAGGAAAAAGAATATAAGAATTAATCTAATTTGAATTTAATCATTAAAGGGAAAAAACCTACAGTATCTTCTGCACACGATTTACCTGTATTAATAACAATAACTATTACTAAGACTTACTCTGTATCTGGTCCTGATTCCATATACACTTTATCATCTCTTTTAATAGTCATAACAATACAGGAGGCTGAGGCAGGTGGATCCCTTAAGCCCAAGACCAGCCTGGGCAACATGGGGAAATCCTGTCTCTACTAAAAATACAAAAATTAGCCAGGTATGGTGGTGCATGCCTGTAATCCCAGCTACTTGGGAGGCTGAAGCACGAGAATGGCTTGAGCCCAGGAAGGGGAGGTTGCAGTAGTCAAGAATGCGCCACTGTGCTCCAGCCTAGGAGACAGAACGAAACTCTGTCTCAAAGGAAAAAACAAATAAAAGTCATAACTGCCCCGAAAACACAACACTATTATTCCCATTTGGTAAGAAAAGCAAGAAGTTGGCTGGGCGCAGTGGCTCATGCCTGTAATCCCAGCACTTTAGGAGGCCAAGGCGGGTGGATCACCTGAGGTCGGTAGTTCCAGACCAGCTTGACCTACATGGAAAAACCCCATCTCTACTAAAAATACAAAATAAACTAGGTGTGGTAGAGCATGCCTGCAATCCCAGCTACTTGGGAGGCTGAAGCAGGAGAATCACTTGAATCCGGGAGGCAGAAGTTGTGGTGAGCTGAGATTGCACCATTGCACTCTAGCCTGGGCAACAAGGGTGAAACTCCGTCTCAAAAAAAAAAACAAGAAGCTATTACAGTCCTTAAATAAAATATAGATAAGTCAACATTCTTTCCTAATTATGGGAGGGGGAAAAAAAACCAGAAACCTCTTTTGGCATAAATGGCTGCAAACCCTATTACATGTTGTTACGAATAAATGTCTACATCATTTACGTCTATCACAACAACACTAAATACCTGGCACTATGCTGCAAAACAGACATTATTCCATTTTATGTATGAGGAAACCAAGGTTTATAGAAATTACGTGTCCAAAGTCATGTAACTGATAAAGATCCAAAATAGAATTCAAACTCAGCTTTTTTTTTGTTTGTTTTTTAAGACGGGGTTTCACCATGTTGATCAGACTGGTCTTGAACTCCTGACATCAGGTGATCCGCCACCTTGGCCTCCAAAGTGCTTGGATTACAGGCGTGAGCCACCACACGTGGCCTTTGTTTTTTTTTTTAATGGTGACAGAGTCTGCTCTGTCCCCTGGTCTGGAGTGCAGTGGTGCGATCTCGGCTCACCAGAACCTTCACCGTTCAAGCAATTCTCCTGCCTTAGCCTCCCTAGTAGCTACGATTACAAGCGCACACCACCACACCCAACTAATTTTTGTATTTTTAGTAGAGACAGGGTTTCACCATGTTGGCCAGGCTGATCTCAAACACTGGACCGCAGGTGATCCTACCACCTTGGCCTCCCAAAATGCTGGAATTACAGGTGTGAGCCACCACACTCGGCCCAAACTCAGCTCCTTACACCTTTTACTACTTCTTCCTACTGTCATCAAAGGCAAAAGCAGACCAGACCTGGTGACTCACACCTCTACATGGCCAGTATTTTCGAAGCCTAGGCAGAAGGATCACTTGAGGCCAGGAGTTCAAGTTCATACTGGGTGGTACAGCACAATTCTCATCTCTACAAAAAATATGTTCAGACAAACCTCCTCCTCCCCAATCAGGGCACACAGCTAAAAGTGGGATTGGACAGCAGGCGAGGCAGGGATTCGGAGTGCTCTGGGGCCTCGAGTTCCCCAGTGGGGAGCCGCTCGGTGTTCGGTTTTGAAGAATGCTGTAAAGTTCCTGGCTATACATGAGGACACATTTAGGTCTTTGGAGCCATACTCAGAGTACACGAAGGGTAGGAAAAACCACACAAGGTAAAGAACTAACATCAAGACTGGGCCTAAAATACATTGACGTGGGTGGTTCAGCTCAAGGGCAGTTGTATGATGATTATAATGAAGAAGAGTATGCTTGTCCTATTTTGGATGAAGATAAGAGTAACTGATGAGTCAGATAACCATATGAGAGAAGGTGAAGACACTGTTGATTACCATGGTTGTGGTTTCTTCCCTAAACACTGGTTTCACATAGTGTTTCTGCTGAGAACAGGTACCAATCAGCGTATTGTCCAAAAGACTTAAAACAAGAAGTTATGGTTAGAAGAAACCAGAAGACAATATTTGGTGTGAGATTTTGCAGTCTTTATGAAGTCACTATATCCTACAAGGAAAAATCATGCATCAACTGCTCAACAATAAAGCAGAAGAGCTAGAAAATAATATAGATCAAATCTTGAAATAAACTGAACAGTGGATCAAAGATCATAAAACTTGGCTTGTAACAGTAGCCATTTCCTGGGCACAGTGGCTCACACCTGTAATCCCAGCACTTTGGGAGGCCGAGGCAGGTGGATCACCTGAGGTTGGGAGTTTGAGACCAGCCTGACCAACATGGAGAAACCCCATCTCTACAAAAAATAAAAAAATTAGCCATACCTTAGTGCTATGATGATTTGTCTTATCTCCCTTGAGCGTCTAGCACAGTACCAAAAACATGACAGGCACTACATACAAATACTTGTCATGTGAGAAACTGTCCTTAGTCACACAAATAGTAAAATAGCAGCGACAGTACTTCTAGAGCCAGGTTCTTTAAGATGATTCTTATCATTCTTTAAAATACACACATGGCCAGAAGGATCACCTGAGGTTGGGAGTTCCAGACCAGACTGACCAACATGGAGAAAGCCGATCTCTACTAAAAATACAAAATTAGCCAGGCATGGTGGCGATGTAATCCCAGCTACTCAGGAGGCTGAGACGGGAGAATCGCTTGAACCCGGGAGGCAGAAGTTGAGGTGAGCCAAGATTGTGCCACTGCACTCCAAGCCTGGGCAACAATAGCGAAAATCCAACTCAAAAAAATAAAATAAAACACACACACACACACACACACACACACACACACACACACATATAACTTTACCTTGCCTTATTTGACTTTTCTGGACATTTGAAAATATGTCATATGAGTTTGATTAATATTCATGCCCTTTAATCTGGTTAATTCCACTTCTAGGAATTTAACCTAAGCAAATAATGAAAAATACGGGCACAGGTTGTTAACAAAGATCTTTAACCTGGTACTGTAATAGGAAACAGGGAAACAGTCTAAATATAGCAATAATTATTAAACAAAGTATATGTTTATTTAGAGAATTTACACAGCCACTTAAAACATTTTAAAATTTTATATTAACTTTTTCTTTTTTTTTTGAGACAACATCTCATTGTTACCCAGACAGGAACACAGTGGCAGGAACATGGCTCACTACAGCCTTGACCTGCCAGGTTCAAGCAGTCCTCCCACCTCAGCCATCTGAGTAGCTGGGACTACAGGTGTATGCCACCATGCCTAGCTCACTTTTCTATTTTTTTGTAGAGATGAGGTCTCCTCGTTACCCAGGCTAAAAAATTTTAAACACAGAAAAAGGAATGTATGTGTAAGGACTCTAACATAGGCTACAGATGTATATAAAAAGATTTATTAGGGCCGGGCGCAGTGGCTCACACCTGTAATCCCAGCACTTTGGGAGGCCAAGGTGAGAGGATCACAAGGTCAGGAGATCAAGACTATCCTGGCCACCATGGTGAAACCCCAACTCTACTAAAAATACCAAAATTAGCTGGGTATGGTGGCACATGCCTGTAATCTCAGCTACTCGGGAGGCTGAGGCAGGAGAATCACTTGAACTAGCAGAGTTGGAAGTTGCAGTGAGCTGAGATCACGCCACTACACTCCAGCCTGGAGACAGAGAGAGACTCCATCTCAAAAATAAATAAATAAATAAAGATATGTTAGGGTGGGGCCAGTGGCTCACGTCTGTACCAGAACTTTGGGAAGCTGAGGCAGGCTAATCACCAGAGGTCAGGAGTTCAAGGCCAGCCTGGCCAACATGGCAAAAACCCTGTCTCTACTAAAAATACAAAAATTAGCCAGGCATGGTGGTGTACACTTGTAATCCCAGCTACTTGGGAGGCTGTGGCAGGAGAATCACTTGAACCCAGGAGGCAGAGGCTGCAGTGAGCCAAGATCACGCCACTGCACTCCAGCCTGGGTGACAGAGCAAGACTCCATCCAAAAAAAAACAAAAACAAAAAACCTCATAACCATAATATAGGAGAGAAAAATGTATCCTTTTTAGAATATATATATATACATATATACATGGCCAGACACGGTGGCTCACACCTGTAATCCCAGAACATAAGGAAGTAAAGGCAGGAGGATCCTCTGAGGCCAGGAGTTCGAGACCAGCTTGGGCAACATAGTGAGACTCTATCTCTTAAAATAAACATTAAAACAAAATACATAAACTGTATCTTATCACTGAAGATTCTGATTCAGTAGGTCTGGACTTAAGCCCAAGAATCTCTCTCTCTCTTGTTTTTAAAATAAAGACAATATGCTGCCCCATAGCCCCACGCTATGCTATCCCAGCTATTCTTGAACTCCTAGGCTCACGTGATCCTCCCACCTTGACTTCCCAAAGTGCTAAGATTACAGTTGTGAGCCACCATGACCAGCCAAGAATTGCTTTACTGAAACAGCTTCAAAGCACTGGATGGTGAGGGAAAAAATAAATATTAAACTCCAATGCAGGAAGCTAAAAGCTTCAATAAGATGTGTACGACATACAATAGTGGCATCAAAGGCAGGCACACAACCTTGGAGAAAAGTCGGAGTAAAGAACGTTTACCAGGGATGAAGATACATCACTGAAGCTTGAAAGATGAGGAAAAAGGCTAGGTGGATGAGGAGGGTAGGGGATTCCAAGTCGAGAAAACTACATAAATAAAAATAGCACTAGTATGCTGAGAAACCGCACAAACTATAAAAATAGCAGGAGTATTCACAAAGCTACAAATACTTCACTATAGCTGAAATGCAGCACCAGTAAGGACTGGAGAGGCAAGCTAGGCATGCAATGGTATGTGCCTGTAGTGCCAGCTACATAAGAGGCTGGAGCAGGAGGACTGTTTGAGTCCAGGAGTTCAGGTTCAGCCTGGACAATACAGTGAGATCCCCATCTCTAAAACTAATAATAAATTTAAAATAAAAATATATGATATCTTTAAAAAAACAGCATGAAAGGCCTCCTATGCCATGAGGAGCTCCAAAGTTATCCCAAAAGCAATAGGAAAGAAAACACACACGCGCGTGCTAAAGGGTGAGAAATAAGCAGATTTTATCTTCATAACGTCAATTTGGCAGCAGCACAGACAATCGCTACGAGAAAGAAAAGGGGAGATGCAGGAAAGCCAGTGAGAAGACTACTGAACATCTATTTCCAGGCAAGAAACATGAGCCTATCAAATAAAGCAACATAGGTATAATCTTGAAACTATGGTAGGAAGGAACAGGAGGCAGAAATCTAGGATGGCTCCTAGTATGCCACGAATGGACGTATCATCAATAGAAACAGAATACAGTACAGGAACTGAAGGAAATAAATTCAATTTTGAATAGCATCATGACATTCACTAAGCACCTATGAAAACTAAACTCTTAGGCTTTTCTTTTTTAAAAAAAATAGATATGGAGATCTTGCTATGTTGTCCCAGCTGTTACCTAACTCCAAGGCTCAACTAAAGTGATTCTCCCATCCTGGCCTCCCAAAATGCTAGGATTACAAGCATGAGACATCACAGCCAGCCAAAAAAAAAAAGTAATTTTTTTAAAAGAAAAACTATTCTCTGGGAAAAAAAATAAAATAAAATGAATACTATATTTTGATACAGCTTGGATGTCTGTCCCCTCCAAATCTCATCTGAAATGTAACTTCCAATGTTGGAAATTAGCCTTGTGTGTAGTGTGTGACTCATGGGGGCTGATCCCTCATGAACTGCTTGATACCCTCCCCATGGTAATGAATGAGTTCTCACTCGGTCAATCCACACAAAAGCTAGTTGTTTAAAAGTGTCTGAAGCTGGGAGTGGTGGCTCACGCCTATAATCCCAGCACTTTGGGAGGCCAAGGCAGGTGCATCACCTGAGGTCAGGAGATTAAGACCAGCCTGGCCAACAGGGCAAAACCCCATCTCTACTAAAAATACAATAGCCAGGCGTGGTGGCACATGCCTGTAATCTGAGCTACTAGGGGACTGAGGCAGGAGGATCGTTTGTACCCAGAAGGCGGAGGTTGCAGTGAGCTGAGATCGTGCCACTGTACTCTAGCCTGGGCAATAGAGCGAGACTCCGTCTCAAAAAAAAAAAAAAAGTGTCTGGAACCTGTTCTCTCTCCAGCTCCCTCTCTCCTCATGTAACACATGTGCTCCCACTGCGCCTTCTGCCATGAGTAGAAGTGTCCTGAGGCCTCACCAGAAGCAGATGCTGTACCTTACCTCCTGCACACTCTGCAAAACTGTGAGACAAATAAACCTCATTTTGTTATAAATTGCCCAGTCTCCTATATTCCTTTATAGAAACGGAAAATAGACTAACATACTTTTTTAAAACAAAATAAGAATGATAAAAATGTACATACAGTACTGGGTGGTTCAAATCATGTAAAAATATTAAAACAGTGCCAGGACACAGCTTATGATTATTCATTATTACTTAAACAGAAAGAAAATAATACAAAAATAATTTCTAGGCCAGGTGAGGTGGCTCAGGCCTATAATCCCAGCACTTTGGGAGGCCAAGGCAGGTGGATCATCTAAGGTCAGAAGTTCCAGACCAGTCTGGTCAACAGGGGTGGAACCCTGACTCTACTACAAAAATTAGCCAGGCGTGGTGGTGTGCGCCTGTAATCCCAACTATTCATGAGGCTGAGGCATGAATCGCTTGAATCCAGAAGGCAGAGTGCAGTGAGCTGAAATTGTGCCACTGCACTCCAGCCTGCGTGATAGAGACTCTGTCTCAAAAAAAAAAAAAAATACATAATTACCTCTAGATTTCACTGGATACATATACCCAACCTATTTCAGCATATCTACTAACCATTTTTTTTTTTTTTTTAAGATGGGAAGTTCACTCTTGTCGCCCAGGCTGGAGTGCAACGACTCCATCTCAGCTCAAGCTCCACCTCCCGGGTTCAAGCGATTCTCCCTCCTCAGTCTCCAGAGTAGCTGGGATTACAGGTGAGCGCCATCACGCCTGGCTAATTTTTGTATTTTTAGTAGAGATGGGGTTTCACCATGTTGGCCAGGCTGGTCTCAAACTCTTGACCTCAGGTGATCCACCTGCCTCGGCCTCCCAAAGTGCTATAATAACAAGCATGAGCCACCGCACCCAGCCAGGTGCTTTTAAATACATACAATAACCGTGACTAGGTTAATGAACTGTCCCCTTGTTAAAATTCTTAGGGAACTTGCTTTAATAAAGAACAACTGTCATCAGCAGATAAATCGACTGTATAGTCATTGCATCTAAAGAGTTTCAGAGCTCACTGACAACACCTGTTCTCTATAGTTTAAGCATTCCTCTTCCCAGGGCCACTAACAAGTTTATTTACAGTGTTGGCCTGCAAATACTTCCTTCAAAGAGAAAAGAAAGTAGTCATTAGCTCCAGTAAAACGTGTGGCTTGGAAAAACTCCAAATCCACAGTATAAGTTGTAGATAAAGTAATCCTCCCATAACGTTTCCTTTTTTTTTTTGGAGACGGAGTCTTGCTCAGTGCAACCTCTGCCTCCCAAGTTCAAGTGGTTCTACCGCCTCAGCCTAACGAGTCGCTGGGATCACAGGGACCACCACCACACTCGGCTAATCTTTTGTATTTTTATTAGAGATGGGGTTTCATTTCACCATGTTAGCCAAGATGGTCTTGATCTCCTGACCTCGAGATCCACCTGCCTCGACCTTCCAAAGTGCTGGGATTATAGGCGTGAGCCACTGTGCCGGCCCCATCCCCCTTTTCTAATGAGCACTGGCCCTGGTGAAGAAACTTGTTATTTTTGTATATGTATGCTACAGATTGATGCACCCTTTCAAATCTGAGAAATGAAACCATGTCTACTGAAAAAATTTTGAACACAAATGTTCACATCAGCATTATCCATCATAGCCAAAAAAATGGAAACTAAAAGGCCCATCAACTGATAAATGGATAAATTAAATGTAGCAGATCTATATAATGCAATATGCATAAAGAAGAAGAAATAATGTACTGATAAATGCTACATACAACATAGATGAACCCTTAAAACATTATGCTAAGCGAAAGAAGGCAGTCACAAAACACCACTCGAGTACATCCAGAATAGGCAAACAGAGACAGAAAGTGGACTGGTGACTGCTACTGGGTAAAGGATTGTTGGGATAATGGAATATTCTAAAATTGATGATGATGATACCTGAACAATTATGAATACAATAAAAACTATTGAATTATACATTTTATTTTTTTCTTTTTTAAGACAGAGTCTTGCTCTTGTCACCCAGGCTGGAGTGCAATGGTGAGATTTCAGCTCACTGCAACCTCTGCTTCCTGGGTTCAAGCGATTCTCCTGCCTCAACCTCTTGAGTAGCTGCGATCACCCACCACCACACCTGGCTAATTTTCTTTTGTATTTTTAGTAGAGACGGGGTTTCACCATGTTTGCCACACTTGTCTCGAACTCCTGACCTCAGATGATCCACCTTCCTTGGCCTCCCAAAGTGCTGGAATTTACAGGCATGAGCCACCACACCTGGCCAAAGCAACTATTTTTAAAAATTCTTTTAACAGGCCAGGCATGATGGCTCACACCTATAATCCCAGGACTTTGGGAGGTCAAGGCAGGAGGACTGCTGGAGGCCAGGAGTTCAAGACAAGCCTGGGCAACACAGTGAGAACAAATTCATACAAAATAATAATTAACAAAAATAAATTTAAAAAATTTTAGGGTCCCAATTTCCACAAACCTAGAACAGTGTTCCTGAGACTCATAAAAATATTAAGGCAATTCGACCATAAAAGAGCACTTACTGGCCTGGCACAGTGGCTTACACTTGTAATCCCAACACTTTGGGAGGCCAAGGCAGGTGAATCATGAGATCAGGAGTTCTAGACCAGCCCAGCCAGAATGGTGAAACCCCATCTCTACTAAAAATAAAAAAAATTAGCTGGGCATGGTGGCGGACACCTGTAATCCCAGCTACTAGGGAGGCTGAAGCAGGAGAATTTCTTAAACCCAAGAGGCAGAGGTTGCAGTGAGCCGAGATCATGCCACAGCACTCCAGCCTGATCAACAGAGTGAGACTCTGTCTCAAAAAAAAAAAATAAATAATCCTATCCACAGTTTACAAAGCACTTCAACCACACCTGTAACTGAAATTCAAAAGACAACTCTTCCTAACTGCTGTTTTTTCTTTTAAGTAAGAATCTCAGGATTCATTATGCTTCCCTGTTTTCTCCAGCCACCAGGACCATCATGGTAAATTCTATAACCCATTATTCTGGTACATATTTCTACATTTACTCCAGTTCATTTTCCTATATTCCCACAGTCACTTCTCACTACCACCTATCATACAACTTTTACTAATTTCACATCAAAAACCTTTGGAGCCTGGGCACCATGGCTCACTCCTGTAATCCTAGCACTCTGGGAGGCCAAGGAGGGTGGATCACCTGACATCAGGAGTTCAAGACCAGCCTGGCCAACATGGCAAAACCCCATCTCTACCAAAAATACAAAAATGAGCTGGGCATGGTGGCACATGCCTGTAATCCCAGCTACTCAGGAGGCTTAGGCAGGAGAATCACTTGAACCCAGGAGGCAGAGGCTGCAGTGAGCCGGGATCGTGCCACTGCACTCCAGCCTGAGTGATGGAGCGAGACTCCATCTCAAAAAGAGAAAAAACAGAACAACAACAACAACAAAAAAAAAACAGCAAAAAAAAAAAAATACAAAAATTGGCCGGGCACAGTGGCTCATGCCCATAATCCCAGCACTTTGGGAGGCTGAGGCAGGTGGATTACTTGCAGTCAGGAGTTCAAAGCCAACCTGGCCAACATGGTAAAATCCTGTCTACTAAAACAAAAAGTAGCCAGGAGTGGTGGCACGTGCTTATAATCCCAGCTACTCGGGAGGATGAGG
>PVKP010043308.1:0-17417 GCA_004027715.1 Plecturocebus donacophilus
GCATGTACCTGGCCAACCCGGCACTCACCTGCCCACCCCGGCACACACCTGTCCACCCTGGGATGCACCTGTCCACCCCGGCATGCACGTGCCCACCCCAGCCTGCACCTGCTTATCCCAGCATGCACTTGTCCAGCCCAGCACATACCTCTCTACCCCAGCACACACCTGCCACACCAGTATGCACCTGTGCACCCCAGCACTCACCTGCCCACACCAGCATGCATTCCCAAGCAATACCCTAACTAAGAGTGCAAACCCTGCTGTGGACCCCAACCGAGAGCACGTCAGAGAGCATGGTGGGAGGTTCATCTACAGCCAGTCTCCACACCACCTTTACGCTATCCACCCTTTCCACCAAAGCAGGGTTCAGCTCCACTGGCCCCACTCGCTCTTCTAGGGTGATGTGGCTTCGTGTGGTCTGCATCCCTTCAGGACTGTTTATGGTATCTGAAGCTGTCACCCTCAAGCCTCTCACACTCTCTCAACAGGGTGATGTTCAGAAGCACGTCCTCTCTAGGCACATGCAGCCTTGGAGCTCGGCTGCTATCTCTCAGCCACATGCTTCGCCTGGGCTGTGCCATGACTGTCTGCAGGTGATACAGGTGACCCTCTAGGTGACGGAACTGCCTGGTCCCTGAGGGCAGGGACTTGTGCTGGCTGACCCTGCAGCATCCCCATGCCCAGGACAGAACAGAGCCTGGCCCATGGATGAATGAAGGAATGAATGACCCGCGGAGCCTGCTTTCAGAACTGACCAACTCAGGGAACACATGAACACCTAACAAAAAAGCCAGCGAAGCTTCTAGGCGGGTAGGCACTGCCTTCCGCTTCCCCTTCCTAAAGCTGGAGCCCAGCCAGAAAGTGGGCTCATGTCCCAGAGAGAGGAGGACATGCCGGTGGTCAAAGAAGCCCGTGTCCTGCGACAGCAGTGCCTGGAACGATGGCCGTTTCTTTTAACTGGACCCCATTTGCCTTGTCACTCTCCAAAAGGCTGGAATGAGAGTTCTGTGCACATGTGCATGTGCCAGTGCACACCTTAAAACATGACATTTACATACTGTTTGTGTTAATGAAGTCATATATCATCCACTGCAAACTACAGGGCACATACAATTTTAAAGCACAAAAATCACACTCACAATCCCACCCCTGAGAAGGAGCCTTGGTTAATATTTTCAGGTATGTGTCCAGCCATTTTCCCATGTGAAATGCGCATAAGCAGACATGTACACATATACACCTGCATATGCGAGTACATGTGAGCACATCTACCACATATGCTATTAATAGAATTACAAATGTAACATCCTTGTCAAGAAAACAAACAAAACTTGACTCTGATGAAGACGCTGAAATCCCTCCCTGGGACCCAGGGCCCACCTCCTCCCCACAGCAGCCGGCACTGGGGACTCTGCAGATGCATTTCCATGGTCTCAGGCCCCGCTCCCCTGTCCAGAGCAGGGCAGGGTCCATCTGTCTCAGAGGAGCATCTGGCCCTGCACAGCCCCTTGCTGGACCACAGTGTGGCCCTGTCTGTGCTGGTACGTGAAGCCTTCCACCTGCTGGTTTAACGGCCACTACCGCTGGCCATCCTGGGCAAAGTTGATGTCGGTGAGACCACACTCCCAGAATTCATACCCTGCTTTGATTGTTAAATTTCACAACCATTTCATGTTATTTCACCTTCCTTTGTAAACATTTTTAGTAAGCATTGTTGATGCCAAATGAACCTCAGAAATGGACTAAGAGACACCTGACAAGCTGTGGAATAAATTACAAAAGAGCCAGGTGAAAAGGTTAAAGAATCTTCCATAGGACTGCGTTTTGAAGATTATATTGCTTCTCATACAATGTAAGTACACAACTAATCAACAATTATTAAGTTTCTAAAATTCTTGAATTTTCTTTGGGATTATGGGAAATGAAAATGTATTTTTTTTTTTTCACTTGAAGAAAGCACTCCATGAATTAATTCCTAAGTGTTACCCTTCCTTGGGACTCTACCCAGGAATAATTAAATTTCAGGTTTCCATGGATTTGAGTGGCTTTTCTCTGATGCCAATGGTGGGGATGTAGGGAATCGGGTTTTCTAAAGACAGTATGGCAGTATTTATTAGAAGCATTATCAATGCCCATGCATTATGACCTCAGACTTCTATTTTTAAGAATGTATCTAAGGAAATAATAGATAAAGGCAAAAACAATAAAGGGTGTTCATCCCATGTTATTTATGATCTTGAAAAACTAACGATCACTTGGTTGTCAGTCACACAGGACTGCTTAGCAGACGACCGTTATCTCCTGATGGTGAATCGGTCACTTAAAACGGTGGCGGGAATGTGTGAAATAGGCGAGCATGGCTGTGACTAAGCGACCAAGCCCCCTGCTGTTTGGTATGGAGGGTGCAATCCCGCTGCAATAAGTGAGCCCACGTACATAGCTACGTATAGATGGGATCAGAGGCTGAAGGAACCATGCGAACGTACCGCCGCAGTTTCACATGCATATTGGGGTTCTGTAGGATTTTTATTTTCTTTCCAGTATTTTCAGCTTTTCCTATCGTAAGTGTATATTACGTACTTTAATATGGTTAAAGAGTCGGCGACATTAAAAGTGCTGGAACGAGCTCAGACCCTACAGCACCTGGCTTGCTCTTCCTCCTCCCTGGGACCACAGGCTGCCGTCCTGGCCAAGGACATCTTCTAAGTAACGTATGGAAGAGAAATTGTTCCTCACCACCCAGTGGGTCCATCACCTGCTCCTATGGGACTCTCCTCTCCCCTCTGAGTTTCTATCGCCTCAGTGGCAGGACCATTTCAGGGCCTGCCTTCCACCCTGGAGCAGGGGCACCTGCCTGGCACAGCCGGCCCCAGTGGCTTCCCACCCTCAGCCTCAAAGACAAGATGACTCAAAATCGGAATGCCGTTCTTTAAACAATTGTGTTTAACCTTAAGACAGAGAGGATTCCGAGAAAGACACTAAAACCACTAAATAACTAGAAAATAAATGAGTACAGATAAAACATAACTGGGGATTCTTGAATTTGGAGGAGAGGAGGTTGGCACAAGTCCCCTGTGGCAGGGCTGACCAGATGGCCACTGATCCGCCTGCAAAGTGGGGCCGCCTGCCTGAGGTCACAGGGTAACTAAATGGGGGAGCTAGAGTTCCAGTGCCGGTATGAGTCCAACCCCCACGCTGCTCAGGGTGCCACGTGGCCTCCAGGTGGGGGCTGACTGCCGCTGGGGCCCCTGTGAAACAGGCTGCCAGCTGTAAGGGGTGGGGAAGCAGCAGGTAGAAAGGAACGCCGCGACAGACACAGGTGTGCTCCTGGGAGGCCTCTGCGCGCTTAATTAGGGGCTGGGACACTTGCCTTTGGGTGATCTGAGCAAGACTCAAGATCCCTAGAGTCCGAGAAATGCCACTGAAGTGGCATCTGCCCTTCCCAGCGTGTTGAGATCCTGCAATGAGAACTCACTACCACGGCCAGCCATGATTTGAACTCACACAAGCAAACCAGTGCCCTCCGTGCTGTGTGCCCCGGGTTCAAACCACCTTCAGGCCAGGTGCAGTAGCTCACGCCTGTAATCCCAGCACTTTGGAAGGCTGAGGTGGGCGGATCATGAGTTCAGGAGTTTGAGACCAGCCTGGCCAACATGGTGAAATCCTGTCTCTACTAAAAATACAAAAATTAGCCGGGCATGGTAACAGGCCCCTGTAATCCCAGCTACTCAGGGGGCTGAGGCAGGAGAATTGCTTGAACCCTGGAGGTGGAGTCGCAGTGAGCCAAGATTGCACCACTGTACTCTAGCCTGAGCGACAGAGTGAGACTTTGTCTCAAAAAAAAAAAAAAAAACAAAAACACAAAAAACAAGAAAAATCGTCTTTAGTAAAGGTTCGATGTTATCCCTGGGTGGGAATAACTATCAGGCCATTGAGGAGCATAATTATATAGGTAATCTGTGTATGAAGTGTTGATTAA
Source organism: Plecturocebus donacophilus (assembly GCA_004027715.1). NCBI lineage: Eukaryota > Metazoa > Chordata > Mammalia > Primates > Pitheciidae > Plecturocebus > Plecturocebus donacophilus. Next base: position 3,983 of record PVKP010043308.1, read on the forward strand.
AACCCCTGCTAATGTCTACACGAAATAAATCTCACACCAGCAAGAGAGACAGAGCTAATTGTTAGCTCTTAGAAAAACTAACAAAATACTACTTATTTCTGAATTAGCAGCACTAAAGACCTGTAATTATTATTACCTTTAATTATGGAAATAAACCTTTTAAAATATGATATAAATGCAGTGTATGGGTGATCATCTGCATGGATTCTGAGATACAGTTTTTCTCAAGGTGGAGAAGCGTCTGCTACCACAGGCCAGACGATGCCCTCTTGGCTCTGCCTAGTGCCTGACACACGGGAGACACTTAGTAAGAGGGAAGAGTGTTTAATATAAAAGCTTCCTGGCTAATACTAAGATACACTGGTTAACAACAGTATCAGCCAGCATTTACCTATGCTTCCAGATATGTGGTACATATACATCTTATGCATATGAACTTATAGACACATATGGCCCATTAGAGAAGACAAACATGGCGTTCATCCCACAGGTAAGTATATACGGATGGCTGTGCCTGTGCAAGGCAGTGCGAAGGAGTCAGCGGTGAGCAAAACGCAGCTACTGTGCTCATGTAGCTGGAACCTTGAACAGTCCACGAGGTCAGCAGCGGCAGGTCAGGGATGGCCATGTGGAACAGATTCTTCTGATTTTACTCCAAACGGGACGCAGAGCCGTTGATGGATTTGGAGCAGAGCAGTTACACGATCTAATTTTTGGCCTAAAAATATTGGTTGGCCAGGCATCGGCACGGAGGAGAATGGACTGGAAGAGGTGAGACAGAGAGGCAGGTAAGACTGGGATAGCCAGTGACTCCCACTTCAGGACAGGTGAAAACAGCCCGGGAGGGCGCAGCTGCTGGCACAACCCGGGTGACCCAGGGCTCCAGCATAGGCAGAAGGCCTGGCATCCTTTGCGGTGAGCTTCATGCTGTCAGATTCCAGGAGACAGTGCCTGGAGCCAGGCCGTAGCTCAGCGTGCTGGAGGCCAGACACACACAGGCTGACGGAAGATCCTGGAGGCCAGGCACACAGGCTAAGGGAAGTTTCTGGAGGCCAGACACAGGCTAACAGAAGTTCCTGGAGGCCAGGCACACAGGCTGATGGAAGGTCCTGGAGGCCAGACACGCATAGGCTAATGGAAGGTCCTGGAGGCCAGGCACACAGGCTGATGGAAGGTCCTGGAGGCCAGGCACACAGGCTGATGGAAGGTCCTGCCTCAGTCTTCCTTCTCGCAGGTGTCACAGCCCAGGAAATAACGGGTGAGTCTGAGGCCAAGGGACTGTCCTGGGAGTAAGATGTCACAGACTTGCTCACCACCTGCCATGCTCTTCTTGCAAGCTAATCACAAACACAGACCCTTCCCGCCAGCTGCTTTACAGTTTCCCAATCTCCAATCTCCAAAGCCGATACCGAGCCCCTACTAGCCACGCGCACGCCGGGCAGGAGTCAAGCCTGCAGGTCTCCTTCTGCAGGAAGCGATGCACTAGCGTCACCCGTCACCGCCTGGCTCCCTGATGCCCTGTCTCCCCTGCAGAGATGGTAGCTTTTCACTTTTGAAGAAGAGTTTCATGACAACTGTTAAGTTGTGACCTGGGTGTACAAGTTCCAGAATTTCAAAATGGATTCAGTGGAGTAGCGTGCAAGGGAAGACGGTTTAAAAAGAGGTGAGGAGGAAAACAGCAGGGTGTGGAGGAAGATCTGCGCTGCATGCCTGGCTTACGCAGTCCCAGGCAGCACAGCCCAGGCACCTCATTGACCTCTGCCCATCGTGCTCCCCTTGACCCTGGGCTGGCTAGAGGATGGGTGTTGAATGCAAAAGGTGAGCGTGCATGCTTGGGGGGCTCGGCGGGGCCTTTGCCCTTGAAGTCATCAGAATCTGGCAACCACAGAAGAGGGAAGAGCTCACTGGCAGACAGGCATGTGCAGGTGAGGATAAAAAGGGCTGGAATTAGTCAGATACGTGACTATCACTGTTACCAGCTCGTGCTGAAGGCGGAGAGGGTGCAGCCTCCAGAGCAAACTTCTTCCCATAAAAGTAGAATTCCTGCAAACCTGGAGTCAGCAATTGCGGTACCAGACACTTTCTAAGCACTTTGCAAGTTAACACACTTGGTTTTCGTTAAACCACACTGGGAGGTGTGACCGTTGCTATCCCCATGACGCATGCAAATATTGCCACCCAGAGTGGTGGTTTGACGTGGCTCAGCATGAACCCTGGGAGCATGCCTCAAAAAGTGACCTTTACACGTGGCGGCAAACAGCCTCCTCTCACCATTCACCCCTGTACCAGTTCTGATGGTAAAGGGATAATGAGAGACTCACTGATATGGAAATGGGAAGAGTCTGGTGAGCGCAAGCACAGAGCATCATGTCCACAATCCCACCCCATACTGTCCAGGTGCAAAGGGAGGCTCAGGGCCAGGTGCAGAGGGAGGCTCAGGGCCAGGTGCAGAGGGAGGCTCAGGGCCAGGTGCAGAGGGAGGCTCAGGGCCAGGTGCAGAGGGAGGCTCAGGGCCAGGGGCAGAGGGAGGCTCAGGGCCAGGGGCAGAGGGAGGCTCAGGGCCAGGGGCAGAGGGAGGCTCAGGGCCAGGTGCAGAGGGAGGCTCAGGGCCAGGGGCAGAGGGAGGCTCAGGGCCAGGTGCAGAGGGAGGTTCAGGGCCAGGTGCAGAGGGAGGCTCAGGGCCAGGTGCAGAGGGAGGCTCAGGGCCAGGTGCAGAGGGAGGCTCAGGGCAGAGCTGGCCCCACTGGGAGCAGCGGGCCTGGGGTGCATCCGGCTTGGTCAGACCCGAGGTCTGCGTGCCTTCTCCACATCACACTGCTGGCCCTCGGAGGCTGAGTGAGAAATCCTATCTGCACAGTGAGTCCTTATACATAATGCAAGCGCAGCGGGGCAGGCGCTGATGATCACCAGCCTTGGGCGCCTCTCCAACCGGGCTGACCCTTCTCCGTCCGCCCTCCTGAAATCCCCGACCTTCTCCCTGTCTCCTCTTCCCACATTCGTCAGAAAGACCCAGACAATGAATCAGCATGTTGAAGGTGGTTTCATCTTCCTCTTCTGTTCCCTATGATACTTAATTGATGCGTGGCCAGTGCCTTCTGCACCCGCGCTCCTCCAAGGACAACGGGAAGCAAGGGAAGAGTCAGAGGGGGCTGGAGCCCACCCTGCCTGCAGTGAGGTATGCTCCTGATTGTGAGGCGTCTCCTCTTCTGTCCTGGCACCTGGCAGTCAGGGTTCCTGCCGGCCAGCCTGTGTCCATCCCCTACTCCCTCGGCAGGCCGCAGCCCCTGCATGAGCGCGCTCAGGACCAGTGTGGCCTGAGACTGCCAATCTTGGTTGATGCTTCTGATACTGGCTGCTGCGTGACTGTCCCCTGGGGGCAGTTCTCCCTCCGAGTCTGCCACATCACTGTGATGTCCTAAGCCAACACCCATCCAGGGTCAATAGATGGGTCAGGACCTGTGACCAACTCCCCATGGTGCCTACAGAGCAAGCACCTCACAGACACAGAGCACCAGCCAGGCTCTTCCCCGCATTCAGAAAACCAGCTGTAGCCTTCCAGGTGGGGATCAGCCTGGTGGGGAAAATCTCACAGAGATTGAGATAGACTGAGAGAGAGAGAGAGAGAGAGAGAGAGAGAGAGAGAGACAGAGAGAGACAGAGAAAGAGAATGTATGTGTGAATGCTGATGTGCTTTTCCTATTAGATGCTTTGACTATCATTTTGAGATACAAAGATATGTAAAGCCCATGTTTCTGGCATTTGACAATTTCATTTTTCTTCTGTAAATCACCGCCCTGACTTTGTACAGTTCTATGTGAATCACGTTTTTGGACTTCTGCTGGACAAGCTGCGCTAGGGCAAACAGTGAGGGAGATGCCTCCAGGCAGACAGCAGGTGCCACCCATGGGGAAGCGTGTTGGCAAGGGGACTTTGGTGGCTCTGGATCCAATCGCCTGAGGCATGAGACCCTGGTCCTACCCAAGGCTGAGCCACTTAGGAAGCTTGGGAACCCAAGGAACCTGCTTGGGGACACGTTCCTGGCGGTAGACTGGCTGGATGAGGCATCTCCTTGCCTAAATATTCAGGTGGCTTGAGAGGACACACTGGCTGGGCGTCACCCACTCTCCAAGCATCCTGTGCTCAATTTTGCATAATTGTCAAGAACAATAAGAACTGCTGAGGTGAACTCACTAGGCAGACGCTTGAGAGCCCGAACACCCGGAGTCTTCATTATCCCAGTCTTCCTGAGTAACAGATGTTGTGTTTTAACCACACCTGCAGTTTTGAGCCAATGTGGAAGTTGAGTATTCTGGCATACTGGAATTAGAAAATGCCCTAACAAAATCTTGAAGGCTGGGTTTGGCCTTAACTCCTTAGGAAAAGCTTTCCTGTAGTTATTTAATTCATAGCCCTTCCTTGAAGAGTTTTTGCAGAATTTGTAATGCTGTTGGCCTTAATGAACTGGAGGCTGACATGCCTGGGGCTCAGGAGGCAGCTGGGGCCCTGAGGCCTGATCCACACCTACAGGCATCACCTGCCTGCGGAGGTGAGGGCAGAAGATGCTCAGAGCCCCAAGACACGGCCCCTCTTCACCCACGTCCCTCCAGGGATCCCCCTCAGCACCCCCATTCTCCCTACTTGACAATCAGCCAAGGCTCAGAGGGCGTGAACGGTCGGCCCAGGGTCACACAAGTAGCAGGTGGCAGAGCCAGGGTGAGCCCAGTGTGTCTGATGCCCATGTCCACAGCCAGTGATCACCGTGTCCTGGTCCTCTGTGTGGGTCCTTCTGAAGAGTGGCCGTCAGCTGGCAGGAACATGCCTGACCAGAGCTCTGAACAGGGGTGGCTGAGCAGGTGCAAGCTGAATAAATCCTCACAGAAGATGGCCCAGGTGTGAGGGCCTGGGGACCTGAGTACCCAGAGGTTCAAATGTCAGCCGAGTTCCTGAACAGACATCCAAGCAAGGGGAAGAGGACCCTTCTCTAGGCGCTGGGTTCTTTAATAAGCTGACTTCCCACTGCAAGACTCTCAGAGCATGCACGGCCCTCTGAGCTGGAAAGGGTGTGATTCCAAGCCTCGTGAAACGATGACCCTGGCTGGGAGTGGCCTCACGGGCCATTAGAATATTCCTCCCAGGCTCACTGCACGCTGGGCTGGGCCAGGCTCTGAACACACAGTATCTGCTTAGAGTCTCAGATATGAGCATGGCAGAGCTGGAATCCAGACCTGCGTCCGTCCTCCTCCCCATCACCCTTGGGAGGAAGGTGTTTTTCCCTCCACTTTACAAGAGGGGAAGGGCTAACTCTGGGGTCAGATGACTTGAGTTTGAGTCGTGGCTCTATTTTGAAGGCTGTGTGATCTTGGGCAAGCTACCTCACCGCTCTGTGACTCAGTTTCCCCCTTAGTGCATACAGGTGATAGCAGCACTCTGTGGTTCAGGGTGGCTGAAGGGGGTAAATAGAGTGGGCACACAGCTCTCAGCACGGTTCCCTGCACTCAGAAGCATCAGGAAATGTTAGCGGTCAATTTGCTGTTTCGAGACAGGGTCACACTCCGTCACCCAGGCTGGAGTGCAGTGATGTGACCATAGCTCACTGCAGCCTTGACCTTGGGTTCAAGCAATCCTCCTGCCTCAGCCTCCTGAGTAGCTGGGACCACAGGTGAGACTATACCTGGATAACTTTTAAAAAACATTTTGTAGAGATGAAGTCTTACTGCGTTGCCTCGGCTGGTCTCAAACTCCTAGGCTCCAGTGATCCTCCCACCACAGCCTCCCAAAGTGCTGGGATTACATGTGCGAGCAGCGGCACCTGGCCAGCAATCACTTTTTAACTGTAAACTTGCTGCTCAGAGAGATTAAGTAACAGGCCCTAGGTGACACAGCACAACCATGCAGGGCAAAGCTGGGATTCTCAGTTTGGCTGTCTGTCCTCTTAACCACTGTCCAAAAGGCAGATGGGATCCAGGGTTACAAGCACACACAAACGGAGTTGTTGGCAACGCTGGGAAAGAACGCATCTGGAAACTGAGTAAACTACTGGAGGGTGGGTGAATGTGGAGATGGGGCCAAGGAAGTAATTAAGGTTAATTGAGGCAACAGGGTGGGTCCCTTGTGATGACTGACCTTGTAAGGAGGGTGTTGAGGGGGCTCGCCTGCCCTGTGAGCACACAGAGAGCCTGCGCCCACAGGCCAAGCCAAGAGACCTGTCTGGAGTCGGCTGGCGTGTTCCCCCCGCAGGCTGCACGACTCAGCGACGTCTCCCTAGATGCGTCTCTGTTTCAGATCCAGCTTGCAGCGTGTGCTTTCTGGAGGCTGGATGGGCCGGGGAGGTGGTTTCACATCAGCTTGTGGGCTGCTGTTCCTGGCTGACGGTGGGATGCCCTTTCCTATGCAGAAAGTATTTCCGAACTCCGCAAAGCTGGATTGCAAGGTCAGAGCCCCACCACAGGCACGTGCTGTTGATGTCGTTGAAGAAGCCCCTCTGGCCTGGGCTTTGCCTGGATGTGGAGGCAGCGGGTGGGGCCTAGGGAGGCTGCTCCTCCTCAGCCTGCTCCGTGACCTTGTGCTTCTCCTCTGGCTGGTGATCCTCTCATCCTGGCGGCTCCCCTTCCTGGAAAGCCCTCTCATGCCATTCAAAGAGGGGACTCCGGGGCCCCTTTATTGCAAGTGTCTGGGACCAGGACTTGAGGGGTGCAGGGGGAGGCTGAGGCAGGATGGCAGAGGTGTCTAAGGTGCAGGCAGGTTCGCTGGGCTTGGCTTTGGGCCTCTGCTCCCCCACCTTGAAGGGCTCTGGGCAACCCTGTGCATCTGTGAGGAGGTGCTGACCCTCTCCACCCTCAGGGGTGCTCCGATGATTAATACATGCCTGTGACATGGCCTCCCTTTTTGAAAGAACTTCACTCAGCCTCCTCTGAGCCCTCTTCTGGACGGGGCCTTGACCTTGGCCTGCCAAGCCTGGTTTTGGCAAAGCTCAGCTCATTCACTGACTCTCCTCCACATCCCTGACAATGGACCGAGTCCCTCATTCCCCACCCTTGGTATCTAACTCCTTAGCCTACCTTTAGCAAGAGCCCACACCCTGGCTATCCAATCACGTTCCTTTCCATAATTTCCCATCCCCTGACCCCCAGCTCGGCTCGTTGGCTGTGAATCCTCAGCTGTCTTTGCTGTATTCAGAGCAGAGTCCCACCACTCCCTCTTATCGCAAAATTCTCAGAGAGTCTTCCTTGCCTTCTTTAACTGGTGTTGGAATCATTTATTTTTTTCTGGACTAATGTAGCAGGGGCTTTGTCTATGGCGGGTGTCCCAAACCAAAGCACATATGACAAGGGGAACTCAGATGGATTAAGGAAAGGGCAGGTCCAAAGTTAAAGAACATAGAACAGAAAACCGCGAGGACCTGGTGTAGCAACAGCTGGCTGTGTACAGCATTGCCGATCAAAGAAGAGCCACCATGGCCAGTGACAGCCACAGCAAACAGTTGCTAAGCTGGTGGAGTCCTGAGGTCTCAGGAGGAAGCCTGGTCTGATGACACTAAATGCTGATTTCTTGGACACACATAGGACCCACGGGTGAAGGAGAGATGGAACGTGCACCTCTTGGTCCCCAGACACACTCAGGGCATTGGTGCACACGTTTCCCTCTTTCCAGAGGTGTGGTGGGCAGAAAAATGGTCTCCCAAGTGGCCTTGACCTGATCCCAAGCACCTGTGAATATGTGACCTGACATGGTGCTATGGTTTCAATGTTTGTTCCCTCTGGGACTCATATTGAAACTTAATTCCCAGTGTAACAGTATTGGGAGGTGGGGCCTTTAAGAGGTAGTTGAGTCATGAGGGCAGAGCCATTCATGGACTAAGAGACTAATGGGTTATCACAGGGCTGGGCTAGTTATCACAAAAGTAGGCCTGTTGTAAATGCCAGTCTGGCTCTCTCTACAGCCCTCCATGTGATGCTTTCTGTCACGTGACGATGCAGCATACGGCCCTGACATGAAGCCAGCCAGATGCATCTGCCTGATCTTGGACTTCACAGTCTCGAGAACTATAAGAAAGACATTCATTTTCTTTATAAATTTCCCAGTCCCAGCTATTCAGTTGTAGCAACTGAAAATTGACCTAGACTCATATGGCAACCAGGACTTTGTATGTGTGATTGAATTAAGGATCCTGAGATGACAGCATGGTCTTGGATTATCCAAGTCAGTCCTAAAGGTAATCACAAGGATCCTTAAAAGAGAAAGAGGGAGGCAGGGAAGTCAGAGCAGGAGATGTGAGGATGGAAGCAGAGGTCTGAATGATGCATTTGCTGGCCTCAAAGACAAGGGAAGGGGCCACGAGCTGAGGAATGCAGGCAGCCTCCAGGAATGGAAAGGCAAAGAATTGGCTTCTCCCCTGGAGCCTCGATAAGGAACCAGCACTGCAGACGCCTGGATGACAGCCCAGCAAGACCTCTGACCTGCAGTTCTGTGTGGCAGTCAGCTTATGGTGCTTTGTTACAGCACAATAGAAACAAAAGCGAGAGGACTTTTATTTCTGTCTTCATTGGGGGATTCTCACGGAAACTTCACACTGCCCACCAGCTCCTGCTGCCCTCCAAGTAAACCCCTACGTTCTCGCTGCAGACATAACCTGGCCCTGGCCACCTCTCTGTTCTCATCTTTGATCACCTTCAACAACCCTCCCCCTCGAGCCTTCTGTCCTACCTACACCTTCTGCCCAGCCTGGTAAGGAGTTCCTTGTGTGGTGCAGGGCTCTCTGCCACCCACCTGCCGGTTCCCCATTCCACACCCCAGGCTGCCCTAGGACTCCTGTGGGCCTCAGGCACTGTTGCCTTGGTGGCCCCTTCTTCGGGAACAATAAAATTAACAATTACATTCCATTCATGACTGTATTGCTAAAAAGAGGACTACAATCTGGGCTAGACCATACTCACTTTTTCTTTCTGATTTTTAAAGAAAACATTTCAGGGGCTGCTAAATATCACATTGTCCCAGGTGCTATGGTGCCGGTGGGTTGGGCAGCCCCATCTGATCCCAAAGCTGCAGGTGTGGAAGGGTCAGGGCTTTGCCGACACCGGTTAGCTGAAAACATCTGCTAACCTAGGGTGCTGAGGTGAAGGATGTCTTCTGAGCCAGAATGCACCAACGGTGGGAAAGCCTGATCGTTCCTTGAGAGCTTTGGGGTAGCAGGGTGTTGTGAGGAGAAGGCTTGATTTGCGGGAACAACTGAGGGAGAGGCCAGTGGGCCATGGGGAGCTGGAGGGGTGGCCCACCCTGCTGAGCTCCCTCGGATCCGCTGTGCTGAGTGAATGAAAAGGCCCAACCTTCTGAAGAAGCCTCTGAACAGACACCAATCGTGAGATGGGGAAACACTTGAAAACTCCCCCAAATCACTGGCACAGGGCTGGCTTTCCTCTCCCCAAACCCCGTATCAGGCTGCCTTCTCCTTTTCCAGGGTCCCCTTCTGATCTGCCGCCTTCCCGTGCCCCACCCTGTCCTGCACATCCAGCCAAGAGGAAAGTACAGGGCTGGGGAAAACATGGAGGTGCACATCCCAGGGACCCACCTGGCTTCCGACACCCCTCTGCCCGCAGCAAATGCAGCCACCAGCTGCCACTCTCCAGAATGCAGGCCGGTTTTTCCCCAGCAGACCCAGCTGCCTCACCTGGTGCCACTCACTTCTCCGATCCCAGAGCTGGAACTCACAGTATTAAGGAGTTATTAGCAGGAATGGAACCAGGAATCGCCCAAAGACAGACCAACAGCATAGCCCACACTCCTACTACTCTTCAAACATTAATCAGTGACTCATGTTTAATTAATCTCTGCTGAGTTTGTTGCGTGATGAAAGCAGAATTTTCTATCAGTAGGAAAATCACGTATGAATTCAAGGCTGCTCTATAAATTCTCCACCAGCAAATTCCTGCCAACTCTTAAAGATCCATCTCCAATCCATCTCAAAGCATCCCTCCTCTTCTCCCCAAGGGGTGTGACCTGGACTCCAATCTACAGATTTATTTCACCTGCTGCATCATGGTGGCGGTATCCCCCTCACGTGACAATAGCTCCTCCACTTCTCTAAACTGTCCTCCAATCTCCCTCAATAGCGGCAGCCCCCTGACGGGCCCTGGAAGCCAGCACGAGGCCAGGTGGTCGGTCTACACTCAGAAAACGTGTCTACTTGCATACTTGTCTTCTGAGTCAGATTTGCATTTATGCATGTGCACATCCATCGCTGGAGCCGGGGCCCGCGTGCAACCTGGACAGCGTGGGGCCGCCGTGCCCACGGTGAGCCGGGCCGCCGAGGCGCGTGCTGGGGCTGCTGTGTGCGCGCTCTCAGCTGGCTGCCAGTCTCCCCGGGCTGCACGGCTGGCGTGGGTCGCCCCGCTGATAATGTCACAAAGACCACGAAGAGTCAATGACTTTAAGTGCATACCTTCCTCCAGTTAAAGAGAGCTCTTGCTATTTTCTCTGGGAGTTTATATCAAAATCTACTACTAAGCATCAGAAGCTGCAGAGCTTCACGGGGAAGCCAGATCTATGGCTTTCTTTTTCCCATCAGCTCTCCCAAGTGAACTATCCACTGTGATAAAACAACAAAACTCCTGTACGAAAGTAATTACTTAAAACGGAACAGAAGGCGATTGTGACAATGCAGCCAGGTTTGGGTTCAGTATCTGACACATCAGCTCCAAGGTGACAAAGATGGGCATTTTCAAAATTATCTAACCAGATAATTTTCTGTTCACAATGGTATTCTCAGAATAAAAAAGGACATAAAATAATTGGCCAGCTGACCTAAAGCCCACCAAGAAATAAAGATGCTGTTCACAGATCCAAGAGTTCCTGTGAAGCTCAGGCCTTCGGTGCTGAGTTAAGAATGTAAATAGCCAGAGGAGACCTGGGCTAGGGAAACAACGTCTCTCTCTTGAAAACGTGCAGGGTCAGGGTCCGCGTGCAGGTGAGCCTGCGGCGATGTGTCCTTTCCTTCCCACAATAATGTTTAACTCTGATTTTCATCAAGATGACCTCTTATGCAAGGCTTTCATCATGTCTTTGAAGAGGTCATATGTATAAATTAATATCATAAGTGGTTTTATTTCAGGTTAGGAACTGTAAGCATTGAACATTAGCAAGCATACAAAGGAAATGACAGAGCAGCCATCTCACATAATCGAAGCAAGAAATTGATTAATTCAATGGCATATGCCATGCTGAGCAGCCCTGCTGGCCGAGGGTGTCAGCGTCCACCAGTGTGATGCCTGCCCCCCTCCAAAAGAGAACCATTGCAGAGAAAGACCTGGAAAGCCCCATATGAATGGCGGGCACATAACAGCACAGACTATAATCGCACAGATGACCATAATGGAAGTAGCAGCAGGGCCTGCATTATACATTCATGCTGTGCTACATTGTCAACTTACCGCCCTGCATGGACCTCAGAACTGTCACCAGATACTGTGGGATGTCGCTTATCCTGCACACAGAGGTGTTCAAGGTGGATGCTGCCACTTTCTTTCTTTCCGTCATTCACTTACGCACGTGCTCATTCATTCTGCCAGCAGTAATCACAGAGACGAGCATTCGAAGAACATGACTAGGTGGCCTCAGCTGTCCTCCACATGGCATCGTTTCTTCAATTGTAACAATGGCATGGGTGGCTATTGGCATTCATGGGCCCCTGGAACCTGAGCTGGCTTCAATTCCCTGCTCCACACTTGTGGAATCTGAATCTCACTAAGATCTTGGGAATTTTCAGGGTGCTTCAGTTTTCAGGGTCACCTTTGCTTCTGTCCCATAATCTATCATCATCCATCCATCCATCATCCATCCACCTCTCATAGAGCACCTCTGTTCTGCATTGCATCTACCCACATGTCAAAGTAAAACCAGAAACGAACCCGTTTCCAAAGGATTTAACTCACAATGTGGGCAGAGAGGAAGAAAGGAAAGGTTTACTTGCACACTGTGCCTCACAAGGAATGACAGGCATCTTGATATTTCACCAGGTTCTTCAGCCAATGCCCTGGGAACTACCAGGCCCCTCCCACTGTTGGGCTCTATGTCACTCACTGGGAGCTGCTTGGGAGCTGCTCCTCTCAGCTCTCCTCAATCCATCGTACTTCCCTCCAAAATGTCCCCCACTACCTGGTTCAAAACACTTCCTGCTCTTTCTTTTCAGATATCAGTAGTTCTCCTGTGATTTTAACACCCTTGGCATATTCAAATCCATTAGGGTATTCTACAGAACACAAGGGGCTCCTATTTGCCAGGACACACTCTCCCTAGAAAGCCACAGCACAAATCTCATCTCTCCTGTGGGATTCATTCATTCAGCAATCACTTCCAGAAAGTGGTGAGCAGTGACTAATCATGGAGTTAAGTGTTTACTGAAGGGTGCCATGAGATCAAGAGGAAGTTTTGGGGACAGGAGACCCACAGGTCATCCCCTCATATTTGGGGCCTTCTCTCAGTGATGCTTGTCCCTTCCGCTCGTCTATGGTGGATGCTGTTCTTTTTCATATTTTTTATTTTCATATTCATATTTCAATTTCCTAATTGGCCATATCTTTGATCTCCCTCCCCCACCTTTTACTTTTTCTCCTTTGCTTTTTTCCGAGATGGAGTTTCGCTCCTGTTGTCCAGGCTGGAGTGCAGTGGCACAATCTCTGCTCACTGCAACCTCCGCTTCCCGTGGTCAAGTGATCCTCCCACCTCAGCCTCCAGAGTAGCTGGGATTACAGGTGCCCACCATCACGTCCAACTAATTTTTTGTATTTTTAGTAGAGACAGGGTTTCATCATGTTGGCCAGGCTGGTCTCAAACTCCTGATGTCAAGTGATCCACCCACCTCAGCCTCCCAAAGTGCTGGGACTACAGGCATGAGCCACCACGCCTGGCCTTCTTCACCTTTTTCTATCCATGCATTCACCAACCCTTAATCTATCCATCCATTCATCCATCCATCCATCTTCCATCCATTCAGCCATCCACCAACCCATAAGACATCCAACATTCATCCATTCAGCCATCCACCCATCTGACCATCCATCTATCCATACTTCCATCAACCCACTCATCCACCAATCCATCCATCCATCCATCCACTCATCTACCCATCCATCCATCTATCCCTCTATCCATAATCCATGTTCCCCCACACAGACCCATTGGTCCATCTATCCATACACTCACCAACCAGTCATCACCCATCCATCAACTCATAATATGTTCATTTATCCATCTGTCTGTAATCCATCCACCCACTCACCCACCCATTGGTCCATCCATCCACCTATCCACCAACCAGTCATCATCCATCCACCAACTCATAATCCATCCATCATCCATCCATCTATCCATCCATCAGCCATCAGCCATCATTCACCCATCAGCCATCCATCCATCATCCATCATCCATCCATCCATCCATCCA
>PVKP010043309.1:0-17451 GCA_004027715.1 Plecturocebus donacophilus
CCATTCAGCCTATTGGGGGCCCTGCAGCAGCTGGTGTGCTGTGCAGTGTGGTGGTGAGGGCGCAGGTGGAAGTTGGGGGTGGCGGCCGGAGGCGGTGGTACCGGTGGGCCTGGGGAAGGGGCGGGGGTCGTGGGAGCGGAGCAAATCTGTCCAGACTCAGAAGAAAGCTGCTCCTCCATTGAGGAGCAGGCGGCACGCCCGGTCACTGCCCCTCCCGCAAGGACTCCTGCGAGATGCCCTCCTCTTCCTCCTTCTCCAGTTTTGGGGTCTGCCCCTTTGTTTCCTTCCTGGACTCGTGGTGGTTTTCCGGGTCTTGCAGCGCCCTCCTTTGCGCTTCCCTGTGGTCGGCCCGAGGTCTCTTAGGTGTTGGGACTTCGCTGGCTCCTTCGGAGGCGGCCCCGGCCCTGCTTCTCAGTGCGTCCTTTTCCTGCCTGGAGGCCAAGGGCTGGCTGGACTGCGAGCTGGCCTCTCTCATCTTGCCTTCTCTGAGGAGGACGGGAAGGAGTGATGGCTGGGATGCCGGAGCTCGGCCGCCGACCTGCGGTGCGCACTCCGGGTCGCCGGGAGCGGCGGTGCTGGGGCTGGGGACCAGCTTGGCTCTGCCACGGCCGCCGCTGGTAGCCAATGCGGATCTGCACTTTCACTTTTTAAAAGGATGACGCTGGAAACCATCATTCTCAGCAAACCGACACAAGGGCAGACAAGCAAACACTGCATGTTCCCACTCATAAGTGGGTGTTGAACAGTGAGAACGCATGGACACAGGGAGGGGACCATCACACACCGGGGCCTGTTGGGGGTTTGGGGGCCAGAGGAGGGATAGCAGAGGGTGCGGGGATTGGGGAGAGATAACATTAGGATGAATGCCTGATGTAGATGACAGGGGGATGGATGCAGCAAACCACCACGGCATGTGCGTACCTATGTAACAATCCTGCACGATCTGAACATGTACCCCAGAACTTAAAGTATAATACAAATCAAAATAAAAGGAGTACTTGTGTTCAGTGTCATCTTCATTGAGAGATGCAAAGGTTTGTGCCCTGGTAAAAGCACTAAGGCATAAACGGGGAGTTAGGAGGTTTTGAGGGACTGTGTAGGAGAGCTTGCAAGGGAAGCCTCCGAATTCATACAAAGCAGGAGCTGTTAATTCAGCTGTGCACTAAGAGACAGAACAGAAGCCCTGTAGCTTCGTGGCTATTGCTGAAGACTCGGGAGGATCAGTCAACCCTCTTCACCCTCTAGACTCCTGATGTTGCTCCCATTAGTGACGCTGAGGACACGGTGGTTGGGAGATTTTCCTCTGCTAACCATCTGACTTCATTTTGAACTCCGATTCCCTAACTTGCTAGTTGGGCAGATTACTTAACCTTGGAGCCTCAGATACTTCAGCTGTAAAATGTAGATAATAATAGATGCCACCTCATAGAACGGTTGCTATGAAGGTTGATCGAAATGATGCTGCATGGTGCTTAGCCTGGCACGTAGCACTTCGCCAGGCAGTCAAGTAAGCTATTAACTGTTAACTGTAAAAAGAGAAACCAAACAGGGAGTGTGCTTGCTGCTATTTTCCATTGAGTTTGAACAAACATTGGCCCCGCTTCACTGAAAGGATCGCGGTGCATAGATGGGGGAGAAAACGTGAGAGCTTCAGCAAGCTCTAAGTAAGCGTATCATACAGCTGATGACACTGGTGCAGCTCAGGCAATTGCAGAGATGTTCTGAGTGACATTTCTCCTACTCCCTGAAGGCTTAGTGCTGAAATAATGACATGGATGACAGGTTTTCATTTTCCCCCCAATTTTCCTGCCTACATTGTTAATCTAGGGGTTCTGTCTGTGTGCTACACCTGATGGGGAGCACAAAATTCTAACAAAGATGTCTAAAGTGTACCAAATTTTTCATCTGGGAATATTGTATTGCAGATCCGTCTCAGACTCTGGTATAGCAGATACACATAAACGTGATCATACCATATATTAGGACTTCAAGAAGCTTCATTCTGGGACAGTAATCTGAGCTCTCATTATATTTAGACAATTTCAAATTGAAGAAAACAAGAGACTTGCAGCAGTTATTAAACATTAGAATGAGTTATTTAATAGAGAAGAAATTCTCATTTCTCTGAGGTGATTTGGAAGTGATGTTGCCCAAGGGCAGGATGAGATAACAGGATTTACTGAGCTCTCTCTCAGACCGAATTATTCAGGGAAGGCTCTAGTTCAAATGCTTTGTATTAATTCTTTCTCACAGCATCTCCAACATAAATATAGAATCTGCTCATTTCTGCCTAAATCCATTCTCAACATCATAGTCACTCATACTGATGTTACCTTTCACTTTGGCCACTGCAATAGCTTCCTCACACCTTCCAGCTTTCTGAGTTGCCCCCTAAATCCATTATGTTCAGAGAGGTCAGAGTAATCTTTTCCTCCAACATTTTACTAAGAAAATTTTCAAATATAAAGCAAAATTGTAATAATTTTACTATGAACATTCATGTACCTGCCAGCTAGGTTCTGCCATTAGCATTTTTCTTACACTTGCCTTTTCACATTTCTGTCCATCTATCTTTCTACCCCTTGATTCATCCGCTAATCCATCTTAATTTTGGTGTATTTCAAAGGAATTGAACATACCAGTAGTGTTCCCTGTAAATACTCTGGCATGCATATAACTAGTCGAAGATATATATATATATATATATATATATATATATATATATATACACACACACACACACACACACACATATATATACATACACACACCACACACACACACACATATATATATATAGAGAGAGAGAGAGAGACGGAGTTTCCCTCTGTTGCCCAGGCTGCAGTGCAGCTGTGCAATCTTGGCTCACTCCAACCTCTGCATCCCAGGTTCAAGTGATTCTCCTGTGTCACTCAACGTCCCAAGTTGCTGGACTTACAGGCATGAGCCACCACACTTGGCTAATTTTTGTATTTTTAGTAGAGATGGGGTTTTGCCATGTTGGCTAAGCTGGTATTGAACTCCTGACCTTAGGTGATCCACCCATCTTGGCCTCCCAAAGTGCTAGGATTACAGGCGTGAGACACCATGCCTGGCCTTGAAGTTCAATATTTATGTAGTTTTTTTCTTTTGATGTAAAATTCGAAAACCAAATTTACATTTTTCGAGTTTTTACCACTGTGTAACTCATTTTTTAAATTATTTATTTATTTATTTTATTTTTTAGATGGAGTTTCACTCTTGTTGTCAAGGCTAAAGTGCAACGGCTCAATCTTGGCTCACTGCAACCTCCACATCCCGGGTTCAAGTGATTTTCTTGCCTCAGTCTCCCAAGTAGTTGGGATTACAGGCATGTGCCAACATGCCCAGCTAATTTTTTGTGTTTAGTAGATATGGGATTTCACCATGTTGGTCACGCTGGTCTCAAATTCATGACCTCAGGCGATCCACCGGCCTTGGCCTCCCAAAGTGCTGGGATTACAGGCCTGAGCCACCATGCCTGGCCATTAACCCTAACTCTTATCAAGGATAGATTACTGTCATTCCAAAAAGTTCCCAGAGGACACAAGTGTTCTAAGTTTTTGCCACTGTGTATTAATTTCTCCTGTTCTAGAATATCATGTAAATGGAATCATATAAAATTTTCTTGCCTGTAGAAGCAAATTAATTCCTTTATATTGCTGAGTAAAGTGCATTTATAAATATTCCACAGTATGTTTATTATTCTTTTATTAGTAGATTTTGGGGATGTTTCCTGTTTGGGGCTATAATGAATAAATCTGCTATGAAATTCTTGCACGAGCTTTTTATGAACATATATTTTCATTCGTTTTGAGTAAATATCTCGAAGTAGAATTGCTGAGGTGTGTTTATTTATTTTATATTTTATTTATTTATTTTTTATTTTATTTATTTATTTATTTTGAGATGGAGTCTTGCTCTGTCGCCAGGCTGGAGTGCAGTGGCATGATCTCGGCTCACTGCAACCTCCGCCTCCCCGGTTCAAGCAATTCTCCTGCCTCAGCCTCCCGTGTAGCTGGGACTACAGGCACGTGCCACCATATCCAACTAATTTTTGTATTTTTAGTAGAGACAGGGTTTCACCATGTTGGCCAGGATGGTCTCGATCTCTTGACCTCGTGTCCACCTGCCTCGGCCTCCCAAAGTGTTGGGATTACAGGTGTGAGCCACCGTGCCCAGCCAGGTGTGTTTACTTTTATATAAGAGTAGCCTTTCAGAAATATGTTAAATAATATCATCCCTCCTCTGTTTTCGATTCTCCAGTGACTCCCATTGTAATTAGGATGACATCTTGCCATAGTAAAAGCTCAGAAAGATCAGGCTTCTGTCTTCCCCCAGCTCAATCTCACATTGCTCCCCTGACCATATCTTTTACTCCATCCTACCTGCCAATTTGTCCCACACCATTCTATTCCTTAACAAGCCAAATGTGTCCCCAAATTGCTCATACCCTTGTTACCCCAGCCAAGACCATTATTATTCCAATCTATTACATGGCTGATTCTTCAGGCATTGGCTTAAATGTTACGTCTTCAGAGAATATTTAGATTTAGAGAGGTTAAATCACTTGAGCAATGTCACACAGCTGGTAGAGCCAACATGTAAGTCCATGCAGACAATCGGACCCCAAAGCCCATCCCTAAGCATCTTAAAACAAAAGCCCTCCTTCAGTGCTATGTCTTGTGATAGTTTTTTTTCCTTCTCTCTCTTAGCTACCATTCACTGCCCTTTTCATTTGTCTTATTTTTTTCCTTTGCTTTTCCCGTTTCTTAGAATTGCTCCTTCTGAGGTTATCCATGATCAACTAATTGTTAAATTCGGTGAAAATACTTTGTGGGCCCTACATGACTTTGCCTTTCTTCAGCATTTGACTCTGTTGACTATTTCCTTTTCTTGAAATGTTGCATTTGGCTTGTCTAAGCATAGTCATTCATGGTTTTCTCTGCCTCTAAAGCCCCACGTTCTTGGTCTCTCTACTCAGTGTTCCATTGCTTTCCCTTCAGGCACTGGTGCTTCAGAAGTCGTCCGCTGGTGTTATTCTTGTAGCACTTTACGCATTCTCCCTGGGAGATCTCATCTACGTCTGTGGCATCAATCACGATCTACATATTTATTGTCTCTTCAGCTAAATCCCCAATCTAAATACATCTTGAACCACTTTAATTGCATGTCCCAAAGGCACCATGTTAGTCTCCAAAGATGGGCCCCAGTGAGCCATATCTCCCACTCTTTATGCCCTCTGGAGTCCACTGCCCTTGAATCTAGGCTGACCCTGTGACTCTCTCTTGACCAGTAAAATGCTGCAAAAGTGGCAGTGAATCCCAAGGCTAGGTCAGTAGAAGCCTTACAGCCTCTGCCTAAGCTTCTTGAAATGTGAGTTGTTGGGATACTGTCTCTTGTAACCCAGCTATCCTGCTGCAAGAAGCTCGAGCCTCATGGAGAGGCCATGTATAGGTGGACAAGCCCAGCTGAGCTTTTATCCAATAGCCAGCATCAACTGCCACCCATGTGAGTGAACTATCCTAGATAACCAGCCACTTGAGCCTTCAGGTGACTGTAGCCCAGCTCATATCTGACAGAAACTACATGAGTGAGCCCAAGCAAGAATGTCCAGCTGACCTTGGCCCACTCACAGAACCATGAGAAATAACATGGGTTATTCTTCTAAGCTGCCAAATTTTGGAATAGTATGTTATGCAGCAATGAATAACTGGAACAGGCATCTCAAAGGCAATATTGTCAAACTGAAAAAACTATCTTTCTCTTATATCATGTCTTCCTCTAATCCTCGTCATTCTGGTTAATGGCATGGCTGTATACCTAAACCTAAACCTGGAAGTCATTCTTCTTTTTATTTATCTGTTTATTTTGAGACAGGGTTTCACTCTGTCACCAAGGCTGAAGTGCAGTGGTGCAGTCAGACTCTCTGTAGTCCCCCTGTGGGCTCAAGCGATCCTCTTGCCTCAGCCAGTAGCTGGGATCGTGGATGCATGCCACCAAGCCTGATTACATTTTGGTATTTTTAGTAGAGATGGGGTTTTGCCATGTTGCTGGTGTCAAACTCCTGAGCTCAAGTGATCCACCTACCTCAGTCTTGCTATTTTGCCCAGGCTGGTCTCAGACTCCTGAGCTCAAGCGATTCTTCTATTTCTTATTAAATCAACTTTCACCTCCAGTCAGCTTCCCTTTCAGTCCTATAAATTCTATTATGTAAACGGATCATGTAGTCTCCCTTTCTCTCAGCCCTGGTTCTGCTTCCTTAGTTGTGCTTTGCTATGGCTTGAATGTGACCCCCAAAAGCATATGTTAGAAACATAATCACCATTGTAACAGTATTAAGAGGTAAGACCTTTAAGAGAGAATTAGGCCATGAGGGCTCTGTCCCCATCAATGGATTAATGCCATTATCACAGGAAAGGATTCCCTATAAAATGATGAGTTTGGCCCCTCCTGCTCTCTCACTCTTTCTCACCCCTATTTGCCCTTCTGCCATGGGATGATGTAGCAAGAAGGCCCTCACCAGATGCTGACTCCTTGATCTTGGACTTTCCAGTCTCCAAAATTGTGAGAAGTAAATTTTTAGACTTTATAAATCATCCAGTCTCAGGTATTATCTCATAGCAGCACAAAACAGACCAAGACAGACGCTTTATCATTTCTCACATACATAGTTAACATTACTGTTTTAACTGGTCTCCTGACCATTGATTGGCCCTCCCCAAACCATTCTCTACACTGCTGTGAATCATCTTCCTAAAACATGGGCCTGATCTTGGCTATAAAGCTGCTCATGGTTCCCACTTGCCCTCAAAATTAAGTGGAAACTTTAGTAGGGTACACAAATTCTTCATAATCTGGCCCATTAGCACTTCATTATAATTTATGTCTGCTGCTCTTCCATGACTATTTGGTCTCATTCATATCCACTCCCATTTTTCTTCCCAGAAGGCTCCGTCCTTTCTTTCATCCCTGGACCTTTGCATATATCTTTCTGTACTCGTATCCTGTAGTGGTTAAGAGCTCTGGATCTTATTGTGGCTTTGTCACTTTCTAGCTATGTGACTTTGGCCAACTTAATCTCTTTATGTATCAGTTGCCACAATGGAAATAATAGTAGAGACTACTTCATGTGGTTCTTGTATGGATTTTAAAAATTAACACAGGCTGGGTACAGTGTCTGAAGCCTGTAATCCCAGCCCTTTGGGAGGCTGAGGCAGGTGGATCCCCTGAGGTCAGGAGTTCGAGATCAGCCTGGACAACATGCTGAAACCCTGTGTCCACTAAAAATACGAAAAATTAGCCAGGCGTGGTGGTGAGTGCCTGTAATCCCAGCCGAGGCAGGAGAGTCACTCTAACCCAGGAGGCGGAGATTGCAGTGAGCCAAGATCATGCCACTGCACTCCAGCCTGGGCAACAAGAGCGAAACTCTGTCTCAATTAAAAAAAAAAATTAACACAGGTAAATAGCTTAGAGCAGTGCTGAACACATCATAAACACATTCGCGGCTAAAGCATCAACAAGGGATGGGAGCTACCGCTACTTTATCTTTCCCTAGAATTCTATCTCTTACCTTCCACTCCTCTCACTGCCCTCATTTGCCCAGAAATCTTTTTATGTCCTGCAAAACTCAACTCCGATATTTTACTTTTAGGAAATTATCAGTGACTGCTCTAACGGAGTTCTTGATGTATGCTATTCACTCCCTGACCTCCTATTTTGTTAATACTTTATTATTACACTTACTACTCCATACTTAAACTATGTAATTAGTAATAGGCAGAAAACCTGGAACAGGTTCCCAGTGACTGGTACATTACAGGGGCTCATTCTATACCTGCTGAGTGAATGATGGAAGGTCAAGTGAACAAATGAAAGAAATCAGGCAGAAAATATTTTCAGGTATCTTTGGGGAGGTGAAAATTAGAGAAGAAAAAAATGAAGGAGGTTGGGATTTGATGAAGAAAGTATTTCTGACAGTGAAACTCAGTTGTGGGATTTTGCTGTTTATATTATTTTCTTTCCTTTTCAAATCAGTGTGAGTTTTACAGACATTAATACAAATTTCACCCTGAGCTGGTTATTGTGTCACCATTTGGCTGATGTTTTCAGCCCCATCAGTGCTCATCACTGTGGGAAGTTAACACTCCCTGAGGGGTGGCTGTGCCCTCTGCATTTCTCTGGGAAACTCCAATGACTCATCCAAAAGTGTGAGAAGCCAAGCAGCTTTCATCAGCCAGGAGATCGCTATAACCCAGCCTCGATTCACGCCAAAGCAGCGTGAGGAAAGTGCCCTGGAAGTGAACAGCCTATGCATGACTTAGGGAACTCCAAAGCCGGAGTTCTGACTAGTATTACTGGGGTGGGTAAAGGAACTTCACTCCCTCAGATCGGAGCCTGTCCTTTCCTGAGGTGAGGGAGACCTTATTTCAAGAGTGTTTGAATAAACGTGACATACGTAAACATGATTTTCCAGGTTTTGGAGAAAGCATCCGTTTGTTCTCTGCATCATAAAATAATGTCACTGGCGGCTCTTTTCAGTCCTTGTGCTGTATTCTCCTTGGTGACTATTAGTGCTGGAGTTGGGCAACTTAAGGGCAGGAGTGGAGACCTGCTACTTAGGAAGGATGACGACACTTATTTGGGGATACTGCTCATGCCGTCTCTCAGAGCATCTCTTGTGTTCCAACAGCTGTTCCCAGGGTAGGGGATGTTGAAACAGGTTTATGCTGCAGTCTCCATGTGAGGGAGACTGAGGCCTCTTCAGTAGCTGAAAATTTCCCCTTCAGTAGCTATTGCTTCAGCCACTGCAGCTCTTACTGTCTTCAAAAGCAATGATAGAGATTCCTTTAAGACCCCAGAGGAGGAATTCGCTTTTTGCAGAGACTAGAAAGGATGCAAACATTTCTACAGTCCAGGAGGGAGTTTTACATATAAAAACAAAACGGTAATATATTTTATAAGTGTTTTGCCTAAATACGTGAGGCTGTATTTATTCAGTTTCTCAAGAAACATTTATTGAGAAGCTACTGTATGCCAGAGCCACATTAGGGGCAGGAACTACTTACTTATCTTCATGTCAGCAGCCCTAGGTAAGTGCTTAGTCCATGGTCTGGGATATAGACTGTATGCGATGCTATCTCCCTTAGCCTGGCCAGAGTTCAGGGTGAAACTGATAGGCAGGACTATGAACAGCTCTTCTTTCTCTCCTTGAAGGTAACTAACCTTCCATGGGACTTGAAACTTTGGATTTTGGGCTTAACCAAGTCAACAAATTCAGAGGGGCAGAGATTATTTGAACTGCCAAGATACTACTTAATGAGAATACTTGTGACTAAGCTCTTAAAGTTGAAACTTAAGAAAGAAACATTGGCTGAAAAAACTTGTTGGATAAACATTGCCACTCCCTTGAAAATTCTGGGAGTTCCAGCTTAGTTGCTGACCGTTTCTTGCTATTTATCTATTTGCTTAGCACTGACATTTCTTAAACTTCCAATGTATACAGAATGCTACACTGGGTTCTGGGAAATACAATGAGCTATGCTTCCTGTCTGCAAGTCGGTCACATTTTAAGTGGGGATGCAATAACTGACAGATTCAAATCGCTTAACAATTACAGAGAAAAACAACTTTTATGGCAAAGCTTTTCAGCAACTCCAGGCACAGTCCTGTCCAAGGCCTTGGCTGTGACACTGCTTCTGTCACAGAGAAGAAAAGTGAAGTATTAGAAGACTCAAAACACCGTGGAATTAATACTATGTTCTTTTTCATCTTTGGGTCTTTGTACATGTTGGTTCCTTGTCTTCCCACCACTACCCCTCTGTCATTTATCTAACTCATAAATATGAATGAGAAGCCCCTTTTGACTACCAGCCTACACACACACACACAGACACACACACACACACACACACACACACACACACCCTGTGTTAGTTGTCCTTCCACCGAGGTACCAATAGCACATTATAATTCTTGCATCATGTTAGCATTTATTACAAGGCATTATGATTTCTGCTCAACTTCTCTGTATCTCTCCTGCCTGCTATATTGTAACTTCTGTGATGGCAGGAATATATCTGTTTTGTTCCCCATTATATTGGCTGGCATGTAGCAGCCATTCAATAAATACTTGCTGAATGCATGAATGAACAGGTGAATGGGAGAAACAACATTCAAATAAAATTTTCATGTATTGTTTACTTTGTGCTGTAACTTCTTAAGCATTTTATGGATCTCGTTTCTGTGGGCTTATAGATAGCATAAATTTGTTGCAATATTATATTGTTTATTAAATGCCTCTGTCACTTGTAAGATTTAGTGCTCGTTGCAGAAGGATATAATGTTACTGATAGGCAAGCCATAGGCTTGATCCTTATATAGAGATCAAATGACTTCTTATCTGGAAATCTCTGCCTTGAAATGAGCAGCATCTAGATTAGATGTTTTCAAACTATGTGCCACTCACTATGGTGGGCAAATAGTTCAGACAGACTAGGACATGGGATATGAGCAACTTAGAATAAACTACAAAAAGAATTCTAAAGACACATGGCTCATAAAATTACTTTTCCATTGAAAATCAAATCTGTGGCAAAAACAGAGAATGTATTCCAGAAATATGGCTGTAGAAGTGAGGATTAAATAACAAGCAGTGTTTAATCCGAAGTAAATGAATGTTATTTCAAGGAGCAATGTAGCTAACATTTGCAATAAATCTTTGTTTTGAAGTATCTTTCTCAAAGGTCATCAAAATAAGTTTTCATTTAGATTCCTAAATCCAGTTTCTGCTCTGTTAGTTAGTGGGGATTTCTTGAATAAATAATCTACACAGAACTGTGGACTCTGCCCTGCTTTTTCAAGCTCATGGTGTGGTCATCCAGAAAGGATTTCTTCTCCACACTGAAGGCTGGAGGGTTAGAAATGGGGTACCTCCTGCCTGTTGTATCATATGCTTCCCAGAACCTTAAGGATTGAGATGAGTCATTATAAGTGAAATGACCCTAGAGAGAGAACAAAGAGGGCTGGCACATGTTTGCAGTAATATTCCGGGAGAGCTCTTCATCGTGTTTACATGTTCTTGAGAGGGTGCCTTCCGTGACGTGACAAATGAGCCACCTGGACCTCCCGCTACCACACTGCAATTGTTTAATCAGCGATCCTGTGCATCTGGGTCATTTTTTAATCAGCAGGGGCTAAAAAACAAAAACAAACAAACAAAAACAACCCCACCCTCTCTGAATATGACTTTTGTGTTTCCTCTTTACATTTTTTTGTGTGAATGTGATTCTGCTTCTTAGCCTAATGCATTTGGATTGGTTGTTCACATTGACCATAAATTGCCACTGAACTTTAATCTAATTGTACATACTATAGACAGAAAATGTTGAAGTTAAAAGCATTTCCATAATCACAGATGGGGTGTATGGATGAGCAAGTGGATGAGTTAGACCTTTTGTCATCAGAGTCCATAGCTTGATCCTTCAGGTATTCAGAAGGAAACTGGAACTGTCTTTCACTAATGACCTCACTGATGATGAAGTTCGTCTGCCACCATTCATAGTGAGCGAAACTGTATGGTGTAGTTGATAAGTCCCTAAGTCAGAGAGACCTAGGATCAAATCTCACTCTGCTACTTCCTAGCTATGTGACCTTGGGCAAGCCACATGGTGCATGTAAGACTCAGTCTTCTTAACTATATTATAAGAACAATAATATTCCCTGTGCCAAAGGGATCCTGTGAGATAATAAGATCTTAATTGAGTTAAATTATTTAAAAGTTAAATGAGATAATGCATTAAAGTCATGTCACATTTTGAGCACTTCATAAATATTAATGATGAAGATCCTTATTTAAACATGCCCTGCATTCTAGAATTGAGAAGTAACTTTTTGGCTGAAACTAACCCCTGAATGACGACAGAGAAACCTGTTTCAACAGGGTTGAAAACAAAAAGCTGGGGGATAAAGTAATGTTTCCAATCTTAGAGTTCAAGAGGAAATATACATTTTTAAAATCACCTGGCAAATTAGGGGTCTTTTAGGGACCCCAGAAGAAGGCACTTTCTGAAAAAGTTAAAACGATTTCCTTAAAATCAACAAATCTTGGCTGGGCACAGTGGCTCACACCTGTAATTCCAGCACTTTGGGGGGCCAAGGTGGGTGGATTACCTGAGGTTGGGAGTTGGAGACCAGCCTGATCAACATGGAGAAACCCTGTCTCTACTTAAAAAAACACAAAATTAGCCAGGTGTGGTGGCGCATTCCTGTAATCCCAGCTTCTCGGGAGGCTGAGGCAGGCGAATCGCTTGAACCTGGGAGGTGGAGGTTGTGGTGAGCCGAGATCGTGCCATTGCACTCCAGCCTGGGCAAGAAGAGCAAAACTCTGTCTCAAAAAAAAAAAAAGAATAAATCTCCCTCATAGAATTTTTGCTTAGGCTAAGTTGATGAGACATTCATTAAGAAATAAACTTTTCATCCTTGCTTGAGTAATGCAACCAGGGAACCAGTTAATATCCTGGGAAGACTAACTTGCTAAGTACAACTACTGTTTCTTAAAAATGTTATTTTTATCTATTAAAATAATATTATTGTTATTAAATATCCTTGAGGTTCTATCCTGTGACAGAAACTGTACTTAGATATGAGGAATTAAATATGAATGTGACATAGTTCTGTCCTCAGGAGTTTTAAGTGGGAAGATAGAATATGCCATTAAAAAAAAAGCCATCCTTGGCATGGAATGTTAAATGCCTTATAACTAACTGATGATTGAGAGCAGAAGAATGACTAATCCTCATCTTGAAAGAGAAGGCCTGGGCTCTAGTTTTGGTTCCACCACTTGTCAAGTTTGTAACCTGGGGAAATTCACTTACATCCTTTGAGCTTTCAGTTTTTCAAAGGAAATAGAGATGATAATATTTTCCCTACAATTCCCATAAGGTTGCTGTGAGATTCACATGAGCTAAGATTTATGAAAGCAAATAATAAATTATAGCACTTCTGTGCTAATCCTTGGTACGATCATTTTCCTTCCTCTGCCTTCTCATAGACTGAGAGTCTTACAAACTTTTTCTATTTCCTGTCTCAGCTTATGAACCATCTGAAAGTTATGTCATTGTGTGTGTGTGTGTGTGTGTGTGTGTGTATTGTGTGCATATTATCAAGTCTTATCAAGCCAAAGCAGCAGAACTAAACACAGACTTCTGGACTCCTAAAAGTCTACCACTTAATCCTGAAGACAACATTGTTAGAGAAGAAAAGATATCCTCTACGTTTGGACCTATTTCAGAAATGAGTAATGTCACCCTTGTCACAGTGGTGAAAACTGAGTATTGATTTATTGAACACTTATTCAATAAAGGTTTTTGAAGAGCCCACCCTGTACCAGGAGCCCAGCTACCAACTCAAAGAATGTGATAGAGAAAAATAGAGAACTCGATCCTGACATTGACCTTTGCTGGTAACTTCTGCGCATTGTAGGAATCATTCAACTTCCTGTCCTTTAATTTCTCCTCTGTAAACTGAAGGTTAGTTAGTTGCAGAGCATACAACCAGTATTATGTCTGAAAATACTGAAATACAGAGACAAAGTGAAAAAGAAGCCCCTTTCCATTCTACTGAGACAGGGATGGTGATTATTACTCTTGAGAGTTAGGAGAGTGGGCAGTGGAGAGAGTGGTTTGTCTGAGGATGCCACGCTGAGCATCGGGTGGATTTGGAATTTGCGTGGGTCGGGAAGTAGAGAAGGGAGTTGGAGCAAGCTAAGACTGCCAGCTTCCACAGCCAGGAGTTTCTGGGGCTAGTTATGGGGAATGAGTCAGGAAATAGTTCTGTGTGAATCGGAAATTTTAAAGCTAATGTTGTCATGGGTCAAAGGAATTTTTTCGGATGATGAAAGATGTCAAATTTTGTAGATGAGCCTACAAGTAGGTGATGGTCCTGCATTGAAATATTTGCCACTTTTCTTCATTCTAGAATGTTCATAGTGTGTGTGTGGTTTCTTAGTCTACGGTGAGATATATTAACATAGATAAAAGGAATATTTAACTAAAAGATGAAGCAACAGAAAGTTAATCAAACAGCATCCAAGAAGGGACTGGAATGGGCTCCAGGGCAGTCCTGAGTGAAAAAGAACTAACATGCGCTAAGTTCAGGTGAATTTTTGCTGGGCCCTGGGCACCATCATATCCATGAAATAACCTTGTTGTTGTCTTGAAAGGCTGTTCTTATAAAGATCTGAAAACGAAGGCCAAGAGACAGTAAGCAGCTTCTCGGAATGACTATGTTGTTGAGCTGAGGTTTGAGCTGTGGGGGGTATGAAGTTATTCTCCTCTTAGAAACTCTGTCACAGGCTCAACATGCTGCGCAAACTCACTTTATCTTTAAAGAACACTCTCTGCTTGGAAAGGAGAGAAACTGCTCCCGTACGCTTGGCTGTATAGAAGCACCGTCACCGTCACTGTTAGCATTGTCAGACGATGGCATTGAAGCAAAGGCACTTGAACTAAGGCCAAGACCTATGATGCTTCTGTCGTCACCCTGTGGTAACCTCCAGGGTCAGCATTTCACAACACCTACTTAACCTTTGTCATTAGGAAAACCCTAGAGGTGGGGGAGTGAGAGTGAGGGTCCTCAATCCCACTTCCATTTGGAACAATGTCCAGATGAGAGCAGGCTTCCACTTCCTAGAGGCAAATCTTTCTGAATCTACATGGTTTCACAGACACAACTTCAGAGGTGAAGAGACCTTCAGATAGATATTTTTCAGATAGATCTTCAGATAGACATTTTGCCAGATAGCTCAGTCTTGGTTAGAGGAAAGCTAGGACGAGAATTCTTCTGTGGTCCTTCCCATCTTCCTGTGTTTAGGACTTTTCTGTCTACAACACTGGGTACATGAATCAAGCTATTTAACCAGTTTCTGAATTTGTAATTTATGAAGCCGGGAAAAGGGCATTTATCACTTGAATCATCCAAGCAGCCAGTGTCAGAGTTAAGGAGGGATTTTTTTTCTAAAAATTCTGTTCTAGGCTATTTAAGGTGACTCTACTTGCCTGCTTTGGAGAGACTTGGACATGCATTGCTGATCCCTGGGCTGAGTTTTCCCAGCCCTAGCGAACTCGGAAGTACAGACCCAGAAGGTTCTGCTTGATGGTTCCCATCAAGGGTAAAACTGAAAATGGGAAGCCGTTGGTTGCTGACTGTAAGATAAATTTGTTTAAATAGCCTGCCAAAGCAGTGGGTCATATGAAAAGCCCCATGACTAACCAGAAATAACTGGAGCTTAAAAGATGCTAGAGTCTATGGGTAGGATGTCTTTCACCATGGGATCTAGGTAAGGAAAACTCATCCACTCACAAGTTCTTACGTCCCATCATCTTTTTGTCCTGGAACATTTCACCTGACCTGATGTGACAAATTAAATAATTGAATTAATACAGAAATGTCAGCCTTTATTGATGACAATGAGGTGCCCATTTATTTATGCTTTATTAATAATTTATTTACCTGTTCAACAAATCTTTAAAGCCTATTGTGTGCCAGGTGTGGGGGAAGAAACAAGTCACACTTCCTCCACGACACTTTTTCTAATCCAGTGTAAATTCTGTCTCCCTTCCTTGAAACTTAATTGGTCTTTGTTTATAGTTCTCCAATAGATTTATGCCATGTTGCCTTGTATTATAGCAGCTTGAGAACGTCTTACTATTCAGAACGAAGACAATTGCTTTACAAATATTTGTCTGTCCCATGGTATTTAAAGTAGGGCTGGCACAGAGTATGTTGTCAGTGCTGTGGGATAAATGACTAAATGAATATTTGTTGAATTAGGTAAGAAGTTGCTTCAGCTTTGGCTGTTATGCTGCTGTAACAAACAATTCCCAAATTTCAGTAACTCACGACACAATTTATTTCTCATCTGTGTTAATGTCCGTTGTGAGTTAGATGCAGATATGCTCCCCATCTTTTTGATTCTGGGATCTGGGCAGAAGTAGACATTTGTTGGAATTTTCTAGTGTTGAGAGACAAGAGAGATGGTAGAAATGGCATTCATTGGCTGGGTGTGGTGGCTCATGCATGTAATCCTAGCACTTTGGGAGGCCTTGGCCGGCAGATCACCCGAGCTCAGGAACCCAAGACCAGCCTGGCCAACATGGTAAAAATCCTGTCTCTACTAAAAATACAAAAATTAGCCAGGTGTGGTGGCCGGTGCCTGTATCCTAGCTATTCAGGAAGCTGAGGCAGGAGAATTGCTTGAACCCGGGAGGTGAAGTTGTAGTGAGTCAAGATTGCACCACCACCCTCCAACCTGGGCTACAGAGGGAGGCTCCGTCTAAAAAAAAAGTGGCATCCATCACTTCTGCTCAAATTTCGTTGGCCCAAACTAGTCATGTAGCGAAGCCTGCCATGGAGGGCAAAGATGATTCTCCCATGAGGAAGGCCATGAATATTTGGGAATAATAATATAATGTACCAGAAGAGTCATCCTTATTTTATAAAGAACTTAAAATTTAGTTGAGGAAGTAAGCTATACACAGAGAAATACAATTAAGAAAAAATAAGGTGCAAGCAACATGTTACAGAGGTGAGAGAAGGAGGAATTTCTTTGGACTGAGATTAGTCATAGAAGGCTTAATAGACGATGTGTTCTTTAACATGGGCATAAAAAGTAGGATTTTTGTCAGATGTAACTGGGCAAAAGGTGAATAAAAGAGTATTTTAAAAGATATGATAGTATTCAAACAAAAGATGTACTAAAAAAAGTAAAAAGTCCACTTTGGATGGAGAATTAGGTACCGCATTTCAAAGTTGGGAATTTAGAGTCTATTAAGCAGGAAATTGTAAGCCACTAGAATGTTGGAAAGCTAACTAAAGAACGGATTGGAGAGAAGCTGAAGATATTTATGAGGCTATACAAAGAGTCCAGGAAGGAGAGACTAAAGACAGAACCAGAACAGTGACAACTTACAAATGTCAGAACATACAGAGGCAAGATGCAAAGGAAATGCACAAAGTTTGAAAACAGATTGGTTTGGAGAGCAAAAGAGAGAGACGGTGAAAGAAGTTGCAGATAATTCCCTTAATGGTGGTGCCATTAACGGAATTCAAAAAATAAGAAAGAGGATGGACTCATAGGAGTAGAAAATAAGTTTTATTCGAGCTATTCTGACTTTGAAGAATTTCACATAGAATGTTTAGTAGGCATATGGAATTGTGGGAATAGAGTTTGGGATTGTGGTTGTGATTGAAGATGTAATCCTGAGATACCCCTTAAGAGGTGACAGTTGAAGCCATGAATGCAGATGGAGAATTCCAAAGGAAAATAGTGGCCAAAAGGCAGAGTCTTGGAAGGCTGCCCACATGTAGGATGTGGGAAGATGAAGATAAACCAGGGAGGGAGGCTGAGGAACGCTGACAAGGCAGAGAGGACAG
>PVKP010043310.1:0-17460 GCA_004027715.1 Plecturocebus donacophilus
AACAAAAAAAAAAAAAAAAAAAAAAAAAAAAAAAAAAAAAAAAAAAAACAAAAAAAAAAAAAAAAAAAAAAAAAAAAAAAAAAAAAAAAAAAAAAAAAAAAAAAAAAGCAGGAGTTACAATCCTAGTCTCTGATAAAATAGACTTTAAACCAACAAAGATCAAAAGAGACAAAGAAGGGCATTACATAATGGTAAAAGGATCAAAGCAACAAGAAGAGCTAACGATCCTAAATATATACGTGCCCAATACAGGAGCACCCAGATACATAAAACAAGTTCTTAATGACCTACAAAGAGACTTAGACTCCCACACAATAATAGTGGGAGACTTTAACATTCCCTTGTCAATATTAGACAGATCAACGAGACAGAAAATTAACAAGGATATCCAGGACTTGAACTCAGATCTGGACCAAGCAAACTTAATAGACATATACAGAACTTTCCACCCCAAATCCACAGAATATACATTCTTCTCAGCATCACATCACACCTACTCACCTACTCTAAAATTGACCACATAATTGGAAGTAAATCACTCCTCAACAAATGCAAAAGAATGGAAATCATAACAAACAGTCTCTCAGACCACAGTGCAATCAAATTAGAACTCAAGATTAAGAAACTAACTCAGAAATGCACAACTTCATGGAAACTAAACAACTGGCTCTTGAATGTTGACTGGATAAACAACAAAATGAAGGCAGAAATAAAGATGTTCTTCGAAATCAACGAAAACAAAGACGCAATGTACCAGAATCTCTAGGACACATTTAAAGCAGTGTCTAGAGGAAAATTTATAGCCATAGATGCCCACAAGAGAAATAAGGGAAGATCTAAAATCGACACCCTGTCATCAAAATTGAAAGAGCTAGAGGAGCAAGATCAAAAACCTCAAAACCTAGCAGAAAACAAGAAATAACTAAGATCAGAGCAGAACTGAAGGAGACAGAGATACAAAAAACCCTTCAAAAAATCAGTAAATCCAGGAGCTGGTTTTTCGAAAAGATCAACAAAATAGACCACCAGCCAGATTAACAAAAAAGAAATGAGAGAAGAATCAAATAGACGCAATAAGAAACGATAAAGGGGATATAACCATCGATTCCACAGAAATACAAACTACCATCAGAGATTACTACAAACAACTCTATGCACATAAACCAATAACTTGGAAGAAATGGATAAATTCCTGGACACTTGCACCCTCCCAAGCCTGAACCAGGAAGAAGTCGAAACCCTGAACAGACCAATAACAAGGGCTGAAGTCGAGGCAGCAATTAATAGCCTACCAACCAATAAAAGCCCAGGTCCAGATGGGTTCACAGTGGAATTCTACCAGACATACAAAGAGGAGCTGGTACCACTCCTTCTGCAACTATTCCAAACAATCCAAAAAGAGGGAATCCTTCCCAAATCATTTTATGAGACCAACATCATCCTGATACCAAAACCTGGCAGAGACTCAACAAAAAAAGAAAACTTCAGGCCAATATCCATGATGAACATCGATGCAAAAATCTTCAATAAAATACTGGCAAACCGATTGCAACAGCATATCAAAAACCTTAACCATCACTATCAAGTAGGCTTCATCCCGGGTATACAAGGCTGGTTCAACATACGCAAGTCTATAAATGTAATTCACCACATAAACAGAATCAAAGACAAAAACCACATGATTATCTCAATAGATGCAGAGAAGGCTTTCGACAAAATTCAACTGCTCTTTATGCTAAAAACTCTCAATAAACTAGGTATCAATGGAACGTATCTCAAAATAATAAAAGCTATTTATGACAAACCCACAGCCAATATCATACTGAGTGTGCAAAAACTGGAAGCATTCCCTTTGAAACCTGGTATGAGACAAGGATGTCCTCTCTCACCACTCCTATTCAATATAGTATTGGAAGTTCTAGCCAGAGCAATCAGGCAAGAAAAAGAAATAAAGGATATTCAAATAGGAAAGGAGGAAGTCAAATTGTCTCTATTTGCAGACGACGTGATTGTATATTTAGAAGACCCCACTGTCTCAGCCCAAAATCTCCTGAAACTGATAAGCAACTTCAGCAAAGTCTCAGGATACAAAATCAATGTGCAGAAATCACAAGCATTCCCATACACCAATAGCAGACTTAAAGAGAGCCAAATCAAAAGAATTGCCCTTCACAATTGCTACAAAGAGAATAAAATACCTAGGAATACAACTAACAAAGGATGTAAAGGATCTCTTCAAGGAGAACTAGAAACCACTGCTCAAGGAAATAAGAGAGGACACAAACAGATGGAAAAATATTCCATACTCATGGTTAGGAAGAATCAATATTGTGAAAACAGCCATACTGCCAGAGTAATTTATAGATTCAATGCTATCTCCATCAAGCTACCTATGACTCTCTTCACAAAACTGGAAAAAACCACCTTAAACTTCATATGGAACCAAAAGAGAGGCTGCATAGCCAAGTTAATTCTAAGCGAAAAGAACAAAGCTGGAGGCATCACGCTACCTGACTTCAAACTACACTACAAGGCTACAGTAATCAAAATAGCATGGTACTGGTACCAAAACAGAGATATAGACCAATGGAACAGAACAGAGGCCTCGTTGGCAATGCCACACATCTACAACCATCTGATCTTTGACAAACCTGACAAAAACAAGCAATGGGGAAAAGATTCCCTGTTTAATAAATAGTGTTGGGATAACTGGCTAGCCATGTGCAGAAAGCAGAAGCTGGACCCCTTCCTGACACCTTACACTAAAATTAACTCCAGATGGATTAAAGACTTAAACATAAGACCTAACACCATAAAAACCCTAGGAGAAAACCTAGGCAAACCATTCAGGACATAGGCATAGGCAAGGACTTCATGACCAAAACACCAAAAACATTGGCAACAAAAGCCAAAATAGACAATTGGGATCTCATTAAACTCCAGAGCTTCTGCACAGCAAAAGTAACAATCATTAGAGTGAACCAACAACCAACAGAATGGGAAAACATTTTTGCAATCTACCCATCTGACAAAGGGCTAATATCCAGAATCTACAAATAACTAAAACAGATTTACAAGAAAAAAACAAACAAACCCATTCAAAAGTGGGCAAAGGAAATGAACAGACACTTTACAAAAGAAGATATTGATGAGGCCAACAAACATGAAAAAATGCTCATCATCACTGGTCATTAGAGAAATGCAAATCAAAACCACATTGAGATACCATCTCACACCAGTTTGGTGATCATTAAAAAATCTGGAGACAACAGATGCTGGAGAGGATGTGGAGAAATAGGAACATTTTTACACTGTTGGTGGAAGTGTAAATTAGTTAAACCATGGTGGAAAACAGTGTGGCGATTCCTCAAGGGCCTAGAAATAGAAATTCCATTTGACCCAGCAATCCCATTACTGGGTATATATCCAGAGGATTATAAATCGTTCTATTATAAAGACACATGCACCTGTATGTTCATTGAGGCACTGTTTACAATAGCAAAGACCTGGAACAAACCCAAATGCCCATCAATGATAGACTGGACAGGGAAAATGTGGCACATATACACCATGGAATATTATGCAGCCATAAAAAATGATGAGTTCATGTCCTTTGTAGGGACATGGATGAACCTGGAAACCATAATTCTCAGCAAACTGACACAGGAACAGAGAATCAAACACTGCATGTTCTCACTCATAGGTGGATGTTGAACAGTGAGAACACATGGACACAGGGATGGGAGCATCACACAGTGGGGTCTGTTGGGGTGGACTAGGGGAAGGACAGCTGTGGGTAGGGAGTTGGGGAGGGATAACATGGGGAGAAATGCCAGATATAGGTGACGGGGAATGGAGGCAGCAAACCACACTGCCATGTATGTACCTATTCAACAATCCTGCATGTTCTTCACATGTACCCTAAAACCTCAAGTGCAATAAAATATAAACAAATAAATAAATACAAAAAAATAGTATTCATCTTAACAAGTGTGAGGTGCTATCTTATTGTGGTTTTGATTTGCATTTCCCTGATGGTTCGTGATGTTGAGCATTTTTCATATACCAGCTGGCCATTTTTATGTCTTCCTTGGAGAAATGTCTATTAAAGTCCTTTGCCCTTTTTTAATTGGACTGTTTGCTTGTTTTGCTATTGTGTGTGTGTGTTCTTTATATATATTTGTATATTAACCCCTATTAGATGTATGGTCTGTAAATCTTTTCTCCCATTCAGTAGGTTGCCTTTTCACTTTGTTGATAGTTTCCTTTGCTGTGCAGTAACTTACCTTTTGGTAAGTTTTATGTATCCTATTTAGATATTACAAAATTAGGAGTTGAGCTATTCATACTGTACAGATCATGGCACACTTTTATCATCAGTCAGCACAGGCTATTCTCTTCTTTATTTATTTTTTCTCTTTTACTCAAAATCCCTATTCTCACTGTCCTCTCTGTAACACAGACAAATACTCTAAATGTATTTGAAATATGTCCTAGATATGTTGGTGTCTTTAAAAATATATAGTGCTGCTTGATGTTACAAATTTTTAAGGCACTTTTTTCTCAAATATGATTTTTCAAATTTTAGTTTCTGTTTCAGACAATAATATTCATTTTACAGATCTGGCCTTGTTATATTTTTTGATTGTCCATATCACTTACATCAATCCAGGTTTTCTCAGCATAATGTTTCCCAGTCCAGCGACATTATGTTGCTATTTTGGTGCTTTCAAAATTGAAGCTTTTATCTCATTGGGCCTGTTTCATACCATGAAAGGCCAATCTCGGAGGGTCAGGGTCAGGGATGAGGGTCTGTTTCTAGACAGGGAATGACTAGTGGCGAAGTCTATAATTGGCTTGCTAAACATCTCCTCTAAGCTCTCTCTAGTGTGTCTTCCTTTATGACACAGGCTAGAAAGCTAAAAACTCCATTACTCCTCTGAAACATGGCAATAGACGCAATTTAGATTCTGCTAATCACTTTTACTCATGTGAGAATTATCTTTCAAAATCTAGTCAATTGGGGAGAGAGGTAGTAATGGGAGAGGCTTCAATTTTGCTGCTGTGGATCTAGCAGGCATGGAGTGGCTCTGTGATAACAGATTCAATCACAGTTTTCATTCCTGATTTCAGAATCACAGCAAAGGTGGCATGTTCCTAGAGCCAACAGCTGTGGTAGCAGAGTCCTTAATCCACTCCCAGGATGTGGGCTAACATGGTTTGATTCTGAACCCAGCTGTCAGGAAAAAAAAAAAGTTCCTGATTTCCCAGCTTCCTGATTGTGGCAGAGATAGCCATCTTTCTGGTGTGGCAGTTCTTTTGTTGTTTTAGCAGTCATTTCCGAGCTTGGAGGTTATTCCTTCAAACCTTTCTGGTGATTTTGTAAGCACCTTACTCCCCATGTTAAATTCATATCCCGTTAAAATAGCAACAGTAATTTCTGTTATGTGCAACTGAATTTTGACTGATACACATGCTGATCAAAATAAAGTTTTTCCTATAAGAATACTCTTATAGGAAGAGTATTTGCTACTACAAACACAAAGACTGGTGTCCTTTCAGACAACTACCCACAACAACTTATTCTCTTCCTGAGGAGCCCTTATTAAGGCATTTCAGGAACTGCTATAGTTTGAATGTGGTTTGCTTGTCCCTCCCAAAACTCACGTTGAAGTTTAATCCCCAGTGTGGCAGTGTGGGGGGACAGGGCCTGGTGGGAGGTGTTTGGGTCATGGAAGCAGATCCTTCATGAATGGCTTGGTGCCGTTCTCCCAGTAGTGAGTTCTCACTCTTGAAAGACTGAATTAGTTCCTAGAGGGAATGGATTGTTTTCCATGGGAATAAATTAATTCCCTCGAGAGTGGGTTACAGCCTCTTATTGGCCATGTAGTAATTCTCATACTCCACTGGCAAGTACTAGTCACCTGGAGTCGGGGAGAGGGGGCACTGGGAACTTTAATCTGTGGCTGGGCAGCTTCTCCTAGCAACAATTCCATGCCATGGAAAGAGAACATGAATCGTAGATAGTCACCAAGTTATTTTGGCCACAACCCTCCTTATTCATCGTCAAAAAAATTAGTTTCCAAATAAATCATAGCTGGAGACAAAATTTTGGATTTTATAAAAAGGCAATGAGGCAAAATTTTCTGAAAATAAATTAGAAATAAACGCTTTTCGGATCTGAAAATTTGTCCAACATATAAAAGAAAACTTGAGAAGTTTTAAGACTTTTTCATGGTACATAAAAAATTGCATCCTCACTTTTCACCAACATTTAAATAATTGTACACAAAAGCTTAAAGGCAAAACAAATATTAAGGATAAAAGTCCCTGAGCTTCCTTTTGGTATACAACATTTAAAAATATTTGAAAAACATTGGTGTTATGGACTGAATGTTTATGTCCCCCTTCCGAATTCATATGTCGAAATCCTAACTCCTAATGTGATGATATGAAGAGGTGGGTTCTTTGGGAGGTGATTAGGGCATGAGAGTGGAGCCTTCGTGAATAGAATTAGAGCCTCCATAAAAGGGACTCCAGAGAGCTTTTACTACTCTCCACCCTGTGAGATACAATGAAAAGACAGCATCTGCAAACCAGGAAGTGGCCCCGCACCAGACACGGGATCTGCTGGCACCTTGATCTTGGACTTCCTAGCCTCCAGAACTGTGAGAAGTAAATGTTTCATTGTTAAACCACCCATTCTGTAGTAATTTGTTACAGTAGCCCAAACTGACCAAGAAAGATAATGGATAATAAAATAATTGTTTACTCTGGTTTCTTAAGAAAAAATGTATGCTTATTCTTGCTTATAAGCCACTCTTCTGGATCTGATGAGACCATTCCCAGCAGAATTCTGGGCAGAATTTGGTAGGGCACTTCTGAGCGGTCAGCATGAGGAGGAGTTCCAGGACCCTGTAGGCTCTCATTAGAAAAACTCCATTTCCATCCTCCCCCCAAGCCTCTCTAACCTACAGTCCTCCAGCTGAGCACAGTAAATACCCACCATCCCCTGCCCCTACCTGGGAAGTGAATTGTGAACATGAGATCTTTCTATGCAAAGATGTCCCTTCATTCACACAAGAGTATATATAAGCCACATAACTGCTACCCTGACTCATGGGCTTTGTTTTTCTCCATATCTAAATCTTCGAACACAATTTTATTCACATTCACCATAGAGAATCCATGCCCATTAAACAGTGAGCATTGTAGAATTAAATGAAAATTTCCTACGGGAGATGTATTAGGAGCATTTCCCTGCACAGAATTTAACTAGAAAGTCCCCATTAGACATTTTTTCTTCTCCCAAATCTTTCTTTTCAGTCTCCACTGATCAGATCCCCCTCCCCCCACTCCCTGCACCATCTCCCAAACAGGCTTCCATTTTCCCTGGCTTTTGCTAGGGAAGAGATCTTGCTTTTGCTGGGAAGTTTAAGTGTCTTCCAGCGTCAATCTTCAAATTTGTACACTCCACTCACTACTGAACACTCTCTTCAGACCTGTGACAGGTCATTAATTATATTGAGGTTCATGACTTTGTATCTAATCTCACCCCCCAAAAAATCTCCTGTTAACAGGGCCTACCCTCCTTAGAAAGTTGTGGGCTTTATATCTAATTTTCTCTTCTGCTGCCTCATAAACATCCTGATATTTTTCAGCTGATTCACAGGGAAGACACTATGTTTGGGGACACTCTATCTGTAGAAGCCAATTAACTGGATATTGTCAGATATGAAGTAGAAGGAAATACAAATTATGGACCAAGTAAAATGTAAAACACATGCAACGTATTTTCACTGAAAGCTGGCCAATGTGCCTGTTCTTATAAATGAGCATCACTGACTGACACTTGAAACTGTTCAGTCCAGAATGGAATTCAAACACACAGTTTGTTTACTCCAGCTATCAGAATCAGACAACCACTTTGAAGTCATATTAGATGAAGCAGCTTTACAGTGGCCTGAATGAATTTAAAAAGGGATTCATTTTGAAACCGGTTGGTGACTAATATAAACACAGTAAGGTCATATGCATTGTAGCACTGAGAATGCTACAATGAATATGAGAGACTACAACGACAGCAGTATGTGAGTTGGGCTATTTATAATGATAAAATACCTTTAGGAGAAGATACTGCCTCAATTAAGATTTTCGTCTAGGTAATTCCTAGCTCCCAAGTTTCCCCTGGATCCTGTAAAGATTATGGGCTTCTGATCCTAAGCCAGAAAGCTTGCTGAAGTCAGCCTCTGGAGATGTTGGATGGGCCTGCACAATAGAACAAAGGATATTTCCTCAGCCATATGCTTCCAATCAGGGAAAATCAAAGTCCAGAAGAGCAATCCTGAGAACTGACCTCCCTAAACTGCTGTAAATACAAGAGCTTGTTGGAAATGTCCACGAATGAGAAAGAAAGCAACAACAACAACAACAACAACAAACAATGAAGCTGTCCCCAGGGAAGGGATTAGTTTTGTGCTGAAGCAGGCTCTGATGGACTCCTGAGAGCCAATTGTGGGCATTGCTTTCCAACTCCACATTCTGTTCAATGGCATCACATTGGTAGTTTGAAATTGGCCATAATAGGAGTATTTACACCACAGAAATAGGAAAATGCTACAAATCAAGGCTTTTCTCCCCCTGAGAGCTGTTTTACCTGCACATCACTGCCCGTGGGTATGTGTTTGTCCAGGGAGGAGACAAGCTTCCCCCATGACAGCCCCTTTGAATGCACAGTGCCAACCCACTCACTACCTGGAGTGGACATCTATTGATAGGTTCTGTCTGCAGCATCTCTTGTCTTCCTTTAGTCACAACACTCCAGTCTTTTCCTTGATCCTGATAGTTTATTTATAAATTTCTGTTTTACTCTATGGATTTGCAGTGAGCCCACTCATACTATGTATAAAAGAAAGTGGGCCACAACTGTACAAATTAAGTCCAAACTGACTGCTACATCAGAGCATTTTACTACAGAACAAGGATAGTTATAGTTTCACTAACTCCCATGACCCTTATTAGTACAGGTTACAGCTACTGAGCACCTACAGTGTGCAGATACTTTAAATGAATTTTTTCCTCCAATTCTCACATCCACTCCAGGTGCTGTATATTATCATCTCTCAGTTGATACATGGGGAAACTGAGACTCGGGTTTATAGGTGAATGGCCAAAGGAGACACTGAGCCAAATCCCAACCCAGAACTTGAACCCAGGTCTATGTGAGTCTAAATTCCATGTTTGCAACCACTTCACTGCTCTGCTTTTAACACATTTATCAAGCATCATGGTAACAAATAGTGTTGTGTGGGAGGATGGAAAGTGCTTGGGGACTGCCATCCTCCTTTGCCTAGCCTCAGTCTCATTATACTTCAGACAGCGTGTGGCGAGAGTGCTGAGGAAAAAGAGCCAGCTGACGCGTGGGATTGCCAAGCAACAGCTTATGAAACGAATTTAAACCATGGCAACCAAACACTGAGGACCCAGCAATAGCCTCATTTCATTTACAAGAGTAAGAGGAGGGCTTTGTCAACAACCGATGAGATAAATGAGAGGTCTACTGGCTACGCAAGTGCAAGGAATTATCATTATCATCATCATCATTATCATCATCATTATCCTCATCATTATTTTAAAGCACACAATGCCAAATAATTGATGAAAATGATTCTTGAAAAAATACAGGATTAGACACATCATTATGCCACATATATAAACTGTGTACACATATGTTTTTTAAAAATACGTATCTCTGATATCCAAAAT
Organism: Plecturocebus donacophilus; assembly: GCA_004027715.1. Taxonomy (NCBI): domain Eukaryota; kingdom Metazoa; phylum Chordata; class Mammalia; order Primates; family Pitheciidae; genus Plecturocebus; species Plecturocebus donacophilus. The sequence goes on from PVKP010043310.1 coordinate 9,766, forward strand.
CTTAACCAATTGCCCTTTATTTAATAGAGCTATTTATTAGGGGGTGGGGAAGGGAACACATGAATGTCTCATTTAAAAATCAATTTATTTATAAAGCATCTTTTAATTAATTTCCCACAATAATGTTGTGGGCTTGATATTGTTTTTTTTTTCCACTCTACAGGCAGGAAAGGTATGACATGAGGGTTATAAATGAATTTTCATAGGACACGCAGTTAATAAAGCAGAAATCCAAGAGTCCCCATTGCAAAAGTGGCTTGACTCAGACCCCTCGGAGAATCTGATCACACTGTACCTCTTCTCCCCTGAAAAATGCACAAAAAGCACCTGGTGTCGTACATTTGCCTGTAATTCAATGGGACTTATGGTTCCCCTGATGTGCATTCATGCGACTCAGATGGAGGAACAATAGTCAGTTGCTTTTAACCATAATACACACTGCTCTCAAGGCATGTTATTTGTTTTCTTTAGTGGTTTTAGAAGGCTTCCCCAAAATTCAGAGGTTTGTTAAATTAGGAGCCATGCAGTGTTAGTAGCTGCAGGCAGAAGGGATTGGGTATCGCCAAGTTGTTAATAATTTTGACCTTCTCCAATTTTGATCCCTCAAAATTCAATCTTGACATCATCCTTTGCTCACTGCATTGGCTATGCACCCTTGCACCGAAATGGAAAACCCAATAACTCTCAGTGAACAGCTCTGTCTCCGGGCATGTAGGGCTATTTTGTTCACCTGTTGTTATCTGAACATTGTCAGCTTGCTGTCAGGAGATCTTTTGGCTGTTCCAGTAATGGGAGGAATGAGGTCTTTACCTGATTAACACCACCAAGCCAGTACCACAGTGTCTTTTTTCTCAGAAGCCCTAATGTGGTTTTCTGAAGACCCACATAGGAAAACTTCAAGTCTTTGATACAAGCCTTTGGTTTCTAACTTTTCCTGCTCTAATGGATGGTGCTAGTGTCTGTAAACACCACAGATTCTCTTTTCTATCCTCAATCCCAATGCCCAGACTGAAAGCTAATTGAATGGCCTTTCTAGCCTTCCAGGAAATGCCATTGTGATACTTGGAGATGAAAGGGAACCCAAATCCAGTCGGGAGCAGGGAGAGGAGACAGAAAGTGAGTGAGTGTGGTGTCTGTGTATGTGTGTGTGTGTGTGTGTGTGTGTGCGAGAGAGAGAGAGAGAGAGAGAGAGAGAGATTCTCCTTAAGACTTCAGCATAGTCTGAAGTGGAGGTTGAAATCCCCTGGCCTTGAATGTCATCAGTATCTCCCTGCCTCCCTGTCAGCCCTCCCTTTAGTGTGCGGGAGCTTCATCTAGTCTGAGATGGCTGGAAGTATCTCGGACAAACCATATATCCTTGTATTCCTGTTGGTAGGCCAGGTCCTTATCTCTTGATGCTCAAAAGACCTAAGATCTTCCAACTCAAAAAGCCTTTCTTTCAGTTATATTTTCTCAGTGGACATTTTCTGAAATCTCTTCTGTGACTTAAAAGCTGATCTTGGGCTCTTTGCTTCTGTTTGCATTTCTGCTGAAATAACTCTACCCAGGGGCAGAAGCCTTGGACCTGTCATCTGCAGCAGGGCCAAGAGTACAAGGGCAAGCTGGAGCTTGGGGTGAAAAACAAAGGTTAATAATTCACAATATCACACCTTCACAGGAAGAAGGAGAAATCGGTTTGTCAATAAAATGATAAGCTCAGGAAAAAAAAGTGACCCAGGCAGATCCTAAAAGTGAACCTTTGCCTCTTCTCTTATTTCTCCCCCTAAAAGGAAGCTCCATATTGAAAAGGAGACTTTAGTCTTGTTTTTCTTCTTACTGGATGTTCCATCTCCTAGCACACTAGCCATTGTGATCTGGAAAGCATTGTCTTACACATACATGCATTGTATGTATTCTCTCATTTAAATCTATAAGGTAGTGTGTTATACCTGGAAGCAGATGAGGAAATGAGACTTAGAGAGAACAAGTAACTTTCTCTTGGTACAAGCTAAGAATTTAAACCGAAATATATTTTCTGTCAAGCCCTGTGCTTGAGAGACCATGACCTAACAGTTTCCTAGACCTTGGCTCCTATCCAGGTTGAAGCAGGGAAGGGATAGCACTGTGTAGTCACAAGGTCATAATGTGTATGCCATACTGGAATCTGGGTTATAAGGCATCTTTGTGGGCTGAGCCCTGGGTCCAGTTGTTTATGAAGTCCAACACATTATAAGTATGATAGGGGCTACAAGCTATTGGAAGAGGCTATCCATTATCACTCATGATGCCACTTTCCTTTAGATATGCATGAGCATGCAGAAAAGAGTTAACATACCATCCCTGAGACTGTTATCTTTAGAAGGCCCTTGGCTGGCATCTAGGAACTTGGCACTTGTGGTAGACAAAATACTGGATACACAAGAATGTCTGTGTCCTAATCCCTGGGACCTATGAATATGTTACTTTACATGGCAAAAAGAATTTTGTAGACGTGATTAAGGGTAGGGGCTTTGGGATGAGATGATTATCCTGGAGTAACTGGGTATACCCAATCCAATGACAGGAGTCCTTAAAAGGGGAGACCCTCTTCCAGCTGTGGCCAGAGAAGTGACTTGAGAAGGATTCTACTCACTGTTCTGGCTTTGAAGATGGAGGAAAAGGCCACAAGCTAAGGAATGTGGTGGCCTATAAAAGCTGAGAATGGCCCTCAGATGACAGCCAACAAGGAAACAGGGACCTCTATCCTACAATGTCAAGAAACTGAATTCTGCCAGCCTGGAATGAGCAGGAAATGGATTCTCCCCTAGAGCCTCTAGAAGGGAACACAACCCTGCCAACAGCTTAATTTCAGCCCACAGACCTATGCTGGACTTCTGACCTACAGAACTGTTAGATGATACATTTGTATAGTTTAAGCCTCTAAGTTTATGATCATTTATTATGGAAGCAATAGAAAACTAAGACAGCACTTGACATGCTCACTAATTGAGAAGGGTGGTTCACAGTGCCTAACCAGTTTGTACCAACAATGTACTTTATTCTGAACATATGCTTTCCTTCCAAGAGTCTGGAATTTGGGTACATAATAGGCAGGGGGTGCCTAATGACCAGACTCCAATAAAAATCTGGGGCATTAAGTGAGCTTCCTTGGGCAAAACATTACCCACACGTTGTGCATTTTCATTTGTGGGGAAGAATGTGCTTAGTGAGCCCCCTCACAGGAGAAATAGTGTGAAGAAACCTGTGCATGGACTTCTCCAGACCCCACTGTTCTTTTTATTTCTTGATGATCATATTGTATAACCTTTTGCTGTAATAACAGCCACAAGTACAATAATATACTGAGTCCCATGAGTCCTAACTAATTCACTGAATGTCTGTGTGGTCTGGGGGACCCCTGAAATGTTAAAGAATCACAGGCCACATTTTGAGTGGCCAGCAATTTCCCAAGTGCTACAGTAGATGTGATCTGAAGCCAGACCTTTACATTCCATGTCTCACTTGGGTTGGTGACTGATAGAAACATGGGGCCCTGGATGACTAGATTCCCTGTTGCTAAGCAACAGTGGTGTTTTCCAGAACAGGGCAGGTTGAGGGGGTTGGCAAACAGGAAGTGCCATGTTCCACCATGGAACAGGAGCACCCGCTCACTCTGGTGGTCTGTGCCTTTCAGCTGGCATGGCCAGAGATGGGCATTTGCCATCATTGATTCATAAAAGCAAATATGGAGGCCACAGGCTAAGCCACCTGCTGGAGGTCAAAGTTCAGTTCCAATAGGCCTCGAGGCCCAGCAATTTCAAGCAATTCCACTATTGAAATGTTTCGTCTATTTGTCCTGGAAATATGTGCTAAGTACAGAATTTTTTCAAGAAAATATCTGGATGGGCCGGCCTCAGTGGCTCACGCCTGTAATCCCAGCACTTTGGGAGGCCAAGGTCAGTGGATTACCTGAGGTCAGGAGTTAGAGACCAGTCTGGCTAACATGGAGAAACCTCATTTCTACTAAAAAGACAAAAATTAGCCAGGTGTGGTGCTGCATGCCTGTAATCCCAGCTACTCAGGAGGTTAAGGCAGGAGAATCACTTGAATCTGGGAAACGGGGGTTGCAGTGAGCTGAGATCTCACCACTGCACTCCAGCCTGGGCAACAAAGTGAGTCTCTGCTGCAAAGAAAAATAAAAGCAGAAAATGTGTGGATGATGGACTGTAGAACCTTGTAGCACACACTTGATTGCTCCTTCCCTCTGAATGGCGACACTAAATGTGGAGGGGAGTCAGAAACCCTCCGTGAAGCTGTAGTTTGATATGAGTGAAGTTACCTTTCTTGATCTCCCTTATCTAACAAGACACCTCCAAAACACATCTCTTAGATTTCTTCTGAAATTAGGGGCCCTAAGTGTCAGTGAAATTTTACAACCACAAAAGAAAGGTGGCCAGCTTAGTTTGTTCTTTTATTCCACCATTCTTTCAGTCATGTGTTAAGGCACCAAGCTAGCCGCTGTTGAATACAGTGGTAAAGCAGTCAGCCATGGCCTCTGTGCCCTACTCACCACATGGACTTCCCTGCCCCCAAAAAAACCCTCCCATCTGTTATCACCATGATCTGTCCACTAATAATCAATATGGAGTCTGACCACAAATTTTTTTTTAAGAAGCAGGGTCTTGCTTTGTCACGCAGGCTGGAGTGCAGTGGCATTATCATAGTTCACTGCTGCTTCAAATTACTGGACTCAAGCCATCCTCCCACCTCAGTCTTCTGAGTAGCTGGGATTACAGGCATGTGCCACCATGCCTGGCCTGCCACTGAGTCAAATAGACCTAGATTCCCAGTACTGCCTGGGTCATATGTAGAACCTACAGCTAGACAGACAGGACCTAGAGAAGGAACGTGGGACTCTGAAGCACACATGCTCAATGCCCTTTCCCAAAAGTCAGAGCATCATCGTCCCCTGCCCTACCCAGGCTCTTCTGAATATCCCTTCTAAATTTTGAAGAAGCCCTGCATTAAGAGTCCTTCCTCCCTAAGATGGAAACCAGAACTCAGCCTAGAGCAGAGGCGTGAGCCATAGGCTCTATCAATTAGATGTTCCCATGCAGATTTTAGATCAGGAGAAACACATGAAGAGACCAATGGAAATCAGAATAGTAGAAGCCATGCCTGCGGACAGTGGCAGATCATGGCTGAGAGACACTGAGATATCCTAGTGCCATGGTCCTGGACTCAACCTCAGCAGCGCCTGTCCCCAGAGGAGGTAGGATTGCAACTCATGGCAACCTAGCTCCCAAACCAGATACTCTAGCTTGTTGGAGGTTTCCCTGACCTAACTAATAGCTGTTCAAAAATCCCTTCTGTGTAAGCAAGCTAAAATTTGTTCTGTTGATGCAATTAAGAAGCCTGACAGAAAAAGAGGAACCTGAAAAACAAACAAACAAACAACAACAACAACAATAAAACAGGGACCGGCCAATTTACTTATTTTTGACACTGACAAGGCTAGGGATCAGGAGAATCTGCAATCAAAGATGACTCGAGTAGGGGTATCTAACTCCCATCCTGGCTACCCATTTGTAAAGTTATTTGTTTATTTCTTTAAGCTCTTTTTCAGTTTTAAAAGTCCTAGGTCCTCCATCCCACTAATGCCTGAACTGCTATACTTACCTATGAAGAGGACCGAAAACATACAAAGCAAACCCACATTGCTAATTGGCATTAATGTTGCTATGCAGCCTGTGCTCCACTGACCACAAGATGGCGAAAGAGATTATCACATCAAGCCAGCCTGTCTTCCTCCACCACCTCCACACCAGTATTATCCTCAAGAGGACATTTATTGAACACCTACTGTGTGCCAGGCACTGTTCCAAGGACTTGAAGGTATGAAGTCATTTAATCCTCACAATAATCCTATGAAACAAGTACCATTTCATGTGAGGAAACCTGAATGGTTTAGCTTTTAGCTATTTTATATCATTTATCTACCACTATTGTCCATCTATCATCTATCTATATCTACATATTATTATCTAAATCTTTTGATTTTAAGGGTTTTTAAATTATAAAAGTAGCACACGTTCATGGCAAAAATATTCAAATGATAATGATTAGTAAAAATACAGTCCTCACCCCTCCCTGTTTATCATCCCTGTAAAACTAGTAATAACCATTGTTAACAATTTTTGTGTATTCTTCCATAAATTTCCTATGAATATGCAAGCATATTTTATACCTATATCTTACACACAAACATAAACAAGACCATATCCACACATTGTTCTACAGTGCTTTTTCCTCTTAGTATTGCATCTTGGGCATCAGATGTGGGCTGGGATGGCTCTTGCCTGTGGACCTCATTTATAGGCCTTGGGTATGACACTAGCTACACTTACCTGCGTACCAGGAAGCAAGTAGTGTCCTCTGGTGCACCAGAGCCCCAGGTGACAGTGAATGTGGGAGATGGGGGAAGCTGACAGGCTGTAGGGTGTGAGGAGGTATAATGGGATGTGGGGTAAGTTTGTTGATGGTTCTCAGGGAAGCTGGCCCTCACCTCTGGTGCATTCTGGCCCCTAACCCTGGTCACAGACAAAAATCAGATTTGGATGCAGCCAACATTCACAGTGCCTTTAGGACAGGCCTAGCTGTTTACTTTGCACTTTTTATCTCATTCTATATAGAATCTTTGGAGGGGAGGAATTATTTGCATTTTACAAGCAACAAAGCTGAGACTCAAAGAAGATCATCTACATGTCATTATGCAAAGCTTTTCAGAAGCAGAACTAAAAGCCAGCTCAGTTCTTTTGATCCCCATCCAGGGTACTGGCCACTGCACTTCACCAAAGGCTTCTGGAATAGTACATTGTGCCTCACACAGTGGTAGTGGAGTACAGGTTTTGCATCCCCTTGTACAGCTCTGACCTTCCTCCCTTATTCTTCCCCTCATCCATGCAGGCTTCCCCCAGCCACTACAGGGCTGGGCGTCAAGCAGGTGCAACGTCCAGACATGTTTCTGAGGCCATGAAATGTCCCCTTCAAGGAGCCTGCCTGAGGAGCGCAGGCAGAAGCCGTGACAGGCTATCATTTCAGCAGCCGAGCCTGCCTCCAGCCCTGTCCCAGTCTTCCCTCCCACCCCAGGTCCTGCCCTTCCCGAAAAGGATGAAGCTCCAGCTGCAGTTCTGGGCAGTCCTGGACCCCAGCTCCGGAGGAGTTGTGGCTCCCAATGCCACTGGGCGTGGAGAGGCGCATCCCTGACCCATCTTATCAGTGCTCTGCAGAGTCTGGGCCTGCTCCTTGTCTCCTCTTGGGCTCCTAAGGCCATGGGTGGGTTGACAGCTTGGCAGCTGTCCTCTTGGCCCAGCAAATGCTGAGCAGCCCGGGGGCACAATCCAGCTCTTCTAAGGCCAGCAGGAGGGACAAGGCACGACAAGGCCATCCCTAGAGCTGGTACCTCTCCTCCAGCTGACAGGGAGCATGAACTACAGGACACAATCCCAAGACCCTTAGGCCCTGGCAGCATCACCGGGTGGGCAGCAGGTGGAAGCGGAAGGAAGCCTGTGGAGCTGCCAGCAGGGAGAGGGGGTCGGGCATGGGACTGAGGGGACTCTGGGAACCCCTGTGGCAAGGGGCTGCTGGCACTGGGCAGCAGCACCCCAAAGCCCACGAGGAGTGTGCCCAGAGCAAGTGGCTCAGACCTTGGGCATGGCTCGGGGGTGTCGGGCTGTA
>PVKP010043311.1:0-17457 GCA_004027715.1 Plecturocebus donacophilus
CAGCTGGGGTGGGAGATGGGCTAGTAGGCTGGGCTGAGGGCTGTGGGCAAGGGTAGGAAGTCCGATTTACAAAGGCCAGAGAGGGGTCCTGTGGGGTCAGCATGGGGGGCGGGTAGGGCCCTGAGGCTAGTCTCCTTGAGGAGAGGTGGGGGCAGTTCTAGGCCAAAGATAGGAGGATGTGAAGTGAAGAGGTGCGGGGAGGGGGTGGCAAGTGTTGTCCACAAGGGAGGGGTCCTGAGAGATCAGGGCAGAAGTTGGGCGGGGGTTCTTGGGCTTGAGGGCGCTTGTAGGGGACTGATCGGCGGAGTGGGGGATGGGGACCCCTGAAGAGGTTCCCGGAGAGGAGTCCTGAGGGTCAGTGCAAAGGATGGACGGGGGTCCTGGGCCTGCGAGGTCCTCACGGGGAGTGGCTGGAGTGGGGGAGGGGGATCATGCAGGGGATCCCGAGGAGGGTCTGGAGGGATCCGCAACGAGGGTGGGCAGGGGCCAGGGTCCCCCGAGGGTCCCGGGCTGGGGATGCCGAGGCTCCCAGCACGGGTTCCGGGGCACGACGGCCCGAGTCGCTGTCCTGCCAGTTCCCCGCGGGCCGTATCGCGGAGCCGCCGGCCTGAGTAGGCGCCCGGCAGGCCAGGCCCGCGCCGCCCTACCTGCACCGAGCGCGCCGCCATCGCCGTGCCGAGCCTCGCCGCTCCGGGCTGCGCCGCCGGATCCCAGCCGTGCCGTTCGCCTCGCAGGCCCGGCCCGGCCCCCTCAGCCGCCCCCCGGGACCGCGGCCGCCGCCGGCTCCGCCGCTGCCATTTCACCCGCTGACAGGAGCCGCTGCCCCGCCCCCGAGGCCCAGTCCGCCAATTCGCCTCCCCTAGGCACCCTGGCTCCGCCCACCAGCCAGGAGTGACGGGGTGTCTGACCAATCCGTGGCCACTCCGTGAGGCGGGCCCTGGCTACGGTCAGAAGGTTGCCGCCTCTGAGGAGAGAGCGAATTGAAATGAGGGAACCTATGAAGGACCAGTGGCTTTGCGTATCGGAATGAGGAGTACTGTTGATGAACAAGTGATGAAGCCAATAGCAAGGAAGGAAGGGGTGTGTCTCTGAGGAAAGACTGCGGCCCTGAGGAACACTAGGTAGACGCGGCCAAGCGTTTGGCACTAAGCCCCGCCCAGAGCCGGGCTTTCTGCCCAATAACGAGACGTCCCGAGACGTTCATTATTATCTGCCCCTCAAACCTGGGCCCTGGCAACTGTTGGGGGCGCTATAACGAAGATTGACATCTAGGGAACCAATGATACTAAAGGAGGGCGGGGAAGTGGCACTCTCTGACTAATGGGTATGTGAGATTGGTGCGCGCATTGGCGTCCTGGGCGGTGGGGCTTGAGGCCTGGGTTGAATGAAATGAGGGTGGGGCTAAGGGAGGGTGTGGCTTAGGCCAGGGATGGGGCGGGGTCAGGTAAGGGAGAGAGGCTCGTGGGTTGGATCTGAAGGGGGCGTGGCCAGAAATCCTGAAGGCTAAGAGGGACGTGATGCCACTGTGTCCTCCAGGAGCCCAGTTCTGTGCTGGAGACGGGGCGGTTGGGACTCGGGGGGTCCCATAAAAGAGTCAGATCCGTCCCCTGTCCCAGTCCAGGCCAGGTTAAGTGTCTTCTCTGAAACCCACAGCGTCTTGTGTTCCTCCATCAAAACTCGGATCGCGCGGTGATCGTGGGGAGGGATAGGCCCTCCCATGCCCCATTCTCCCAGGCTGATAGCTCCTCGGGGAATCGGAATGCGGGGCCTAGGTCGGGTCTCTTTCGGGTCACCAGCACGGGAACTGCTTGTAACGTTCGATGAATGAATGAATGAATGAATGGGCCCGTGACTCTCGTAACAGAGAAGGGAGGGGTGGAGAATCCCTCAAGCTAGAGAGGAATATGTAGTAGGGACAGTTACTGACAGCGGGCAAGACTGAGCAAAATGGACATATTTCCTCCCCAAGATGCAGGGATGGGCCCTGAAGGGGGTGGGGCAGAGAGGGAACTTGTCATAGCAGAAAGGGTGACGTCATAAGATTTTATTTATTTTTCAGAGACAGGGTCTCTCTTTGTGTCCCAGGCTGCAGTGCAGTGATGCGAACATAGTTCGCTGCAGCCTCGAACTCCTGCACTCCAGTGATCCTCCCGCCTCAATCTCTCAAGTAGCTGGGACTACAGGCGTGCACCCACCGTGCCTGGCTAATTATTTGGTAGAGACTGGGGTCTTTCTCAGGCTGGTCTGGAACTCCTGGTTCCAGGTTCTCCCACTTTGGCCTCCCAAAATGCTGGGATTACAGGCATGAGCCACCTCGCCCAGCTACACGTCCTAAGTTCAGAATGGGGAAGGGAGGGCTGAACCCAGGGAGGGGCATTCAGGACTTCCTAGGGTCTGAGATCTCAACCTTCTCTGTAGTAGAGGATTCTGTGTGGTCTTGCAAGCAGTGACTGGCATCCATGCATGGCCCTGGCCTCTGTCAGCTCTCTCGGCCTCTCCCCCTGTCTTCCTGTCTGTATTGCACCTGCTAACATTCTGGAACTGTTAATAAACTCCCCAGGCTGGGCGTGGTGGCTCAGGCCTGTAATCCCAGCCACTCGGCAGGCTGAAGCAGGAGAATTGCTTGAATCCAGAAGGCAGAGGTTACAGTGAGCTGAGATTTCGACACTGTACTCCAGCCTGGGCAACAGAGCGAGACTGTTTCAAAAAAAAATTTTTTTTTTTTTTGGTAGCGATGAATTCTTCTTGCTATGTTGTTCAAGTTCCTGTCAAATTCCTGGGCTCAAGTGATTCTCCTGCCTTGGCCTCCCAAAGCACTGAGATTACAGGCTTGAGCCACCGCACCTGGTCTCCTTTCTTCCTTTAAAGCCAGCTTATGTGCTTGGCATTTCATAGTCCTGACAAAATCACAAGTTGACTGGATTTTCGGAGTCTGTAGCCGAAGTCAATCTCATCAACAATGTCCTCTAATTCCTGGGTGGGAGGGGGCTGAGGATCCCACCAGACCTGGTTTGTGATGGGTTGTGGGGTATATTAATTAAAGCAGGAGCACAGGTATGAGGCCAGGGCTGGTAGGGTCAAAGAATCAGCAAGGGACAATCCCTGAGCTGGCTGCCCCTGGTCCATCAGTGTGGGAAACTGAGAACCAAAGTCTCGAGTTTTGCTGACACTGCCTGATTTTCTCCCCAGGACTGACCTCTGGGAATAGTAGTCTGGTGTGAGCTGGAGCTTCTGAGGAATAGAAAAATCCTGAGGAGTGGGGCGGGGGCAAACAGTGGCTTGCACCTGCAATCCGAGCACTTTGGGAGGCTGAGGCAGGCAGGAGCAGTTGCAGCCAGGAGTTCGAGACCAGCCTGGCCAACATGGTGAAACTCTGTTTTCACTAAAAATACAATAACTAGCTGGGTGCAGTGACATGCGCCTGTAGTCCTAACTACTCGGGAGGCTGAGGCAGGAGAATTGCTTGAATCTGGGGGGTGGAGGTTGCAGTGAGTCAAGATTGTGCCACTACATTCCAGCCTGGGCAACAGAGCGAGACTATCTCAAAGAAAAGAAAGGAAAGAAAAAGACAAGACAAGGCAAGACAAGACATTTGTTCAACCACGTATGATTCTGGTGGTCTTTGACAGGCAGGGGAGGGGGACACTGACAGTCTTCACAACACTATGAGAAAAGCACAGCTCTTATCCTGCTTTACAGAGGAGAAAATTGAGACACCGAGAGGTCAACAATCGATTGTGGTCACACAGCTTGTAAGTAGTAGGGCTGGGATTCCAACCTAGGCAAATTGCCCAAGTCCGCTACACTAAGCAGACCCAAATTTGAGGACAAAAGAAATTTCTCTGGGAGGCGATTGCAGAAAATGCCAGTGGTAGGAGAGTGTTCTTTATTTCTTCATGTGGATTTTTTTTTTTTTTTGAGACAGGGTCCCACTATGTCACCCAGACTGGAGTGCAGTGGTACAATCTCAGCTCACGGCAACCTCTGCCTCCCGGATTCAAGTGATCCTCCTACCTCAGCCTCCCAAGTAGCTGGGAATACAGGCACACGACACCACATCCAGCTAATTTTTGTATTTTTTTGGTAGAGATGGGGTTTGACCACGTTGGCCAGGCAGGTCTCAAACTCCTGACCTCAAGTGATCTGCCTGCCTTGGCCTCCCAAAGTGCTGGGATTACAGGCATGAGTCACCATGCCTGGCCTTTCATCTGGATTTGAGTTACTGTCTAGTGTTCTTTCATTTTATCCTAAAGGTTTCCCTTCATTTCCTTTCTTGTAGTAAAATACACATAACATAAATGTTCCACTTAAAACATATCATTTAAAGTATACAATTCAGTGTCATTTAGTACGTTCATAATGTTGTGTAACCATTACCACTATCTAGTTCCAGAACATTCTCATCACCCCAAAAGAACATCCCATACTTATTTTTGTTTTTTTTGAGAGAGGGTCTTCCTCTGTCACCCAGGGTGACCATAGTGGCACAATCATGGTTGAGTGCAGCCTCAGCCTCTTGAGTTCCTGGGATTATAGGCATGTGCCACGATGCCCATCTAATTTTTAAATGTTTTGTAGAGATGCGGGTCTTGCTATGTTGCCCAGGCTGGTCACAAACTCCTATCCTAAAGTAATCCTCCTCCCTTGGCCTCCCAAAGTACTGAGATTATAGGCATGAGACACCACGCCCAGCCCCCGCATACTTCCTAAACAGTCACTCCACATTCCTACCTCCCTGCAGCCTTGGAAAACATTAATCTGCTTTGTGTCTCTATGGATTTGCCTATTCAGGACATTTCATATAAATGGAGTCTCACAGTATGTGGCTTTTTTGCACCTGGCTTCTTTCATTGAGCATAATGTTTTAAAGTTTCATGTATGTTGTGGCATACATCAGTACTTCCTTCCTGCTTATGGCTGAAAATGTAGTTTTGCTGTATATAGAATTCTTGGTTGATGGTTTTTCTTTTTTAGCACCTTGGGTATGTCATCCCACTGCCTTTTGGTCTCCATGGTTTCTGTTGACAAATCAACTGTTAATCTCACTGAGAATCCCTTGTACATAATGAGATATGTCTCCCTCACTGCTTTCTGGATTCTTCCTTTGTCTTTCCTTTGTCTTTGTCTTTCAAAAGTGTGATTATGATCTATCTTGGTGTGAAGCTCTTTGAGTTTATGCTAATTGAAGTTTTCTGAGCTTCTAAATACGTAGACTAACACTTTTCATAAAATTTGCAAAGTGTGCAGCCATTACTTCTCAGACATCTTTATGCCCCTTTCTCTCTTCTCCCTCTGAGACTTTTAGTATATGTTGGCACACTTGATGGTGCCCCACAGATCTCCGAGGCTCTGTTAATTTTTCTTCACTTCTTTTTCTTTCTGTACGTCGAGCTGGATAACCTTGGTTGACCTCAATTGATCTATTAAGTTTGCAGAGTCTTTCTTTTCCTTGCTTAAATCTGCCATGATCTAGTGAAATATTCATTTCAGATATTGTACTTTTCAACTCCCAAATTTCTATATGTTTCCTTTTTATAATTTCCATCTCTTATTGATATTCTTTATTTGGTGACACACTATTCTAACACTTTTCTTTAGTTCTTCTTTGCTTATGAGACAGGGCCTTGCTCTGTTGCCCAGGCTGGAGTCCAATGACATAATCATGGCTCATTTTGACCCTGAGTTCCTGGACTCAAGTGATCTTCTCACCTCAGCCTTCCTAGTAGCTGCAACGACAGGTGTGCACCACCACGCTTGGTTAGTTAAACAAAATTGCTTATTTTGTAGAGATGGGGGTCTCACTATGTTGTCCAGGCTTGTCTCAAACTCTTGGCCTCAACTGATTCTCCCACCTTGGCCTCCCAAAGTGCTGGGATTACAAGAGTAAGACACTGCACTCACCCTTCTTAAGGTCTTTAGATATAATTTCCTTTATGCTCTTTGAACATATTTAAAATGGTTGATTTAAAGTCTTTGTCTAAGAAGTCCAACTTCTGGGCTTTCTCAAGGACAGTTTCTATTTAATACCCCTCCCCCCAATGTATGGGTAATATTAGCTTGTTTCTTTGCATTTTTTATAATTTTTGTTGAAAATGAAACATAGCAACTATGAAAATCAGAGTTTCCTTTCTTCTCAGGATTTATTGCTATTACTGTTTTCTATAGTTGTTATTTGTTTAATGACTTTTTTTTTTTTGAGGCAGAGTGTTGCTCTGTCATCCAGGCTGGAGTACAGCAGTGTGATCCTGGCTCACTGCGGCCTCTGCCTCCCAGGTTCAAGCGATTCTACTGTCTCAGCCTCCTGAGTAGCTGAGATTACAGGCACGTGCCACCACACCCAGCTAATTTGGATTTTTAGTAGAGATGGGGTTTCACCATGTTGGCCAGGCTGGTCTTGAACTCCTGACCTCAGGTGATCCACTCACCTCAGCCTCCCAAAGTGCTGGGATCATAGATGTGAGCCACCATGCCCAGCCTATTTAATGACTTTTCTGAACTACTTCTGTAAAGTCTATGTTTTCTGTCATGTATGGCCACTGAAGTCTCTGCTCAGCTAGCTTCATGGTTATCTAATGATTGGACAGAGATTTCCTTGAATGTCTGGAATCAAAAGTCTCCCAGTCTTTGCCAAAGAGCTCTGTGTACATATTAGGGATACACCTTCAACACTCACCCAGGAAATTTACAATTCTGCTTTAGCTCTCACTTCCTGTTTGCACAGAGCCTCAAAGTCAGCCATCGGTGTGAGCTTAGGGCAGTCTCAGATCTTTCCTAAACATGCACATGTGCATGTGGCCTTCCATGTCCCCAGAAATATGTCAGAATTTTTCACAAGTTCTTCAGAACATCTAATGCCTTCATTTTTCCTTTTAAGATTTTTCGTTAGCCTATTATCTGCCCCAACTGTTTACTATTGCCACAGGCAGCTGTGATGTTAAAACATTTAACAAGTAGCTCGTGGGGAGAAATTTTTAGCACTGGACAAGTTCAAGTGAGGTCAGTCCTTTCAGAGCAGGGTGTTCCAGAGTACCACCAAATAGGTCAAAGAATGACTCTTCTTGGCCAGGCACAGTGGCTCATGCTTTGTAATCCCAGCACTCTGGGAGGCCGAGGCAGGTGGATCACCTGAGGTCAGGAGTTTGAGACCAGCCTGGCCAACCTGCTGAAACTCTGTCAAATGAAAACACAAAAATTAGTCAGGCATGGTGGCAGGTACCTGTAGTCCCAGCTACTTGGGAGGCTGAGGCAGGAGAATTGTTTGAACCCAGGAGGTGGAGTTTGCAGTGAGCCGAGATCACGCCACTGCACTCCAGCCTGGGCAACAGAGCGAGACTCTGTCTCAAAATAAATAAATAAATAAATAAAGATTCTTCCTGAATGAAGCTTTGAAAGAGCTGCAAATCTGTTCTTTTCGTTATGGTATCAAGATTGTGGGCCGTTATTTTTCAAGGCTACTCTGAGCTGGAGAGCTGGGATCAAGACTAGAGTGAGTTAAAATTCTACAGAGCTTGCTGTTTTTTTTATGTGTATGTGTGTTTTTTAAACTAAATGCTCTGCAAATTACTGCAAGCTTTTGGTTAATTTCCAGAGTTGTGAAAATGTTGATTCTGTCAAATTTTACCATTTTTTTCATTGCTTTTGTAGAAAGGCAAATTTTACTCTGTCATTTTGCTGACTTTCTTTTTTTCCCCTCTTTGATGCTTAAATTATCTTTAATTTGGCCAGTGAAAGCTTTTCTCTCTGGCTTCTGGGTCCCTTTGACGTATTCCTATCAGTTTTTTTGCTGATCGTTTTTTCTTCCTTTCTGGCCTAACTGGATGTTCCAGGCTTTTTTTCCCCCCAATCTGCCTCAGCCTCCTGAGTAGCTAGGACTACAGGAGCATGCCACAGTGCCTGGCTAATTTTTAAATTTTTTGTAGATATAGAGTCTTGCTATGTTGCCCAGACTGGTCTCATTTTTCCAAAGAGCCCTTAGTAGATAAATGGGCAGGCAGGCACACACACACACACACACACACACACACACACATTTATTTCTATATTTACCTATAAATTTTGAAAACCATGAATTCACATCAGTGCCTCCAATTCAATAGGGTTTATTCTAGGGTTTCTGTTTGTTTTTTGAGACAGAGTCTTGCTTTGTGACCCAGGCTGGAGTGCAGTGACACAATCTCAGCTCACTGCAGCCTTGACCTCCTGGTTTTGAGCAATTCTCTTGCCTCAGGCTCCTGAGTAGCTGGGACCGCAGGCACACACCACCATGCCCAGCTAATTTTTGATTATTTGTAGAAACAGGGTCTCACTATGTTTCCCAGGCTGGTCTGGAACACCTGGACTCAAGCAATCCTCCCGCCTTGGCCTCCCAAAGTGCTGGGATTACAGTGGCTGGGTGCAGCTGCTGACACCTGTAATTCCAGCACTTTGGGAGGCCAAGGTGCATGGATCACCTGAGGTCAGGAGTTCGAGACCAGCCTGGCCAACATGGTAAAACCCCGTCTCTACTAAAAATACAAAAATTAGCCAGGTATGGTGGTGCATGTCTGTAATCCCAGCTACTTGGGAGGCTGAGGCAAGAGAATCACTCAAACTCAGGAGGCGGAGTTTGCAGTGAGCCAAGATCACGCCACTGCACCCAGCCTGGGTGACAGAGCAAGACAGAGCATGGTGGCTCATACCTGTAATCCCAGCACTTTGGGAGGCCAAGGTGGGCAGATCACCTGAGGTCGGGGGTTCGAGACCAGCTTGACCAATATGGAGAAACCCCATCTCTACTAAAAATACAAAAAAATTAGCTGGGTGTGATAGTGCATGCCTGTAATCCCAGCTACTCAGGCGGCTAAGGCAGGAGAATCACTTGAACTGGGAGGCGGAGGTTGCAGCGAGCCAAGATCATGCCATTGCACTCCAGCCTGGGCAACAAGAGTGGACTCCATCTAGAAAACAACAAAAAACAAAATACGAAAACAAAAAACCCAAAATGCTGGGATTACAGGCATGATCCACCACACCTGGCCTCTACATTTCATGAGCACTTATTTTGTGCTACATGCTTTTTGGACATGACCTCAAAGAATCCCATAACACAGCTTCCCTCATTCTCATTTTACCTGTAAGCATAGTAGCTCAGAGAGGAGTCACCTGCTTGCAGCCCATCAGCTCATAAACACGGAGTTGAGTTTGAAACTGTGAAAGCAGGGAGGACCATATCATTTCACTTCCCTCAGTGGCCTCAACTGAAACCAACCCAAGAAAGAAGATGTAGAGATTGTGTTGCCTTTCATAACTGGGGAGCGCGGGTGAGTGGAAGGGGGCTGGATTCAGGATCTGCCTTTCTTTATCTGTCTATGATCTACTTCCTCCAGAATGTAACCTTCTAGACCAAAGGTTGGTAAACATTTGAAAAGGGCCAAATAGTAAATATTTCTCGAGGGCTCTGCGCTACAACTCTGCTGTTATAGCACAAATGCATCACAGACAACATGTAAATACATGGGCATAAAACTATTCATTTGTGTAAATAACTTATTACTATTATAACTTTTTTTTTTCATTAACAGTCTCCGTAGAGACTGTCAAAAATTGCCAAT
The DNA here is from genome assembly GCA_004027715.1 of Plecturocebus donacophilus. Taxonomy (NCBI): domain Eukaryota; kingdom Metazoa; phylum Chordata; class Mammalia; order Primates; family Pitheciidae; genus Plecturocebus; species Plecturocebus donacophilus. The sequence goes on from PVKP010043311.1 coordinate 9,591, forward strand.
GCCGACTATATCGCAAGTCGTCACGGCAGGGTATTGGGAAAAGTTTTCAATTAGCAATAATCGTGCCTTGGATAAACCTCATTGGCTACAATACTGCCACTGCACAAAGCTTATTATAACGTTTTTAGAGACAAGGTTTTGCTCTGTCATCCAAGCTGGAGTGCAGTGGTGCAATCATGGCTCACTACAGTCTCAAACTCCTGGGCTCAAGCAATCCTTCTGCCTCAGCTTCCCAAGTAGCTAAGACTACAGGTGCATGCCATCACACCCAGCTATTTTTTTTTTTTTTTTTGAGCCAGAGTCTCACTCTGTTGCCCAGGCTGGAGTGCAATGGTGCAATCTCAGTTCACTGAAACCTCCCCCTCCCAGGCTCAAGCAATTCTTGTGCCTCGGCCTCCCAAGTAGCTGGGATTATTAGCCACTACCCCTGGCTAATTTTTGTATTTTTAGTAGAGACAGGGTTTGATCATGTTGGCCAGGCTGGTTTCAAACTCCTGACCTCAAGTGATCCACCCATCTTGGCCTCCCAAATTGCTGAGATTACAGAACTTTTTTACGGCCAATTTTGTAATTTTTTGTATAGATAGGGTCTTGCTATGTTGCCCAGGCTGGTTTCAAATTCATGGCCTCAAGCGATCTTCTCCCCTTGGCCCCTATCAATAAAAGTGCTGATATTACACGTATAAACAAATAAATAATTATTTGTAAATAAGGTTGTTTACAAAGCAACTAGGGGCGGGCTGATCAAAGGGAGGACATGGAATCTGTTTTCTTCACTGCTATATCCTCAGTGTCAAGAACAGCACCTGGCTTGTGGTAGGTTCTTTTTCTCCATCAATGTATGTTAAAGGAATAAACTGATAAATTAGTATTGCTTGTTTGTTTGTGGTGCAGAAGTGGCTGATGTGGCCAGAATGGCCTAACTGGTGGAAAGGTTGACAGAGTGTGGGAGATCCACTCAGGAACAGGTGATAGATCTTTTGGAGGAGACTTTATTTTTTAAAGAAAAGAGGATGGGATCTGGGCGTGGTAGCTCACACCTGTAATCCCAGCACTTTGGGAGGTCCAGGTGGGCGGATCACCTGAGGTCAGGAGTTTGAGACCAGCCTGGCCAACGTGGTAAAATCTCATCTCTACTAAACACACACACACACACACACACACACACACACACAATATTAGCTGGGTGTAGTGGTGCATTCCTATAATCCCAGCTACTCAGGAGGTTGAGGCAGGAGAATCGCTTGAACCCAGGAGGTGGAGGTTGCAGTGAGCTGAAATTACGCCATTGCACTTCAGCCTGGGCAACAAGAGCGAAATTCCCTCTCAAAAAAATTTTAAAAAAGAAAAAGAAGGGGGTGGGAGGGAAATGACATTTATTGGGTACCTATGTGGTGCCAAGAGACCTGAGCAAGGTTATTTTTCATGACAGCCCTGTAAAGTAGGTCTGTGTCGCCATTTCACAGATAGGGAAAACTGAGGCTCAGAGATTTTGGATGACCTGCTCATGCTAACCCAGCAAGAGGCAGAGCTGAAGTTCAAGGTCAGGTCTGCACAGCTTGATATGCTTTTCGTGCTTAGCTGGGCTTCCTGAAGGGGTAGGGACTTTCTCATCTCTAGAGACACATTGGCAGAAAGAGAACATCAATTCCCTGCCCCCAGCCGGAAAGCCAAACACGATACTTTCTCCTAGGTGGGGTATTCCCTCATATTAATCAGCTATCAGCCCTTCTGTCTGGTGTTCAGTGTCTTGGGATTGGACTGGGGACTAGCCCTCTGTTTTCCCTTCTGAGGCTTTTAGGTTTCACTGGATAACTTTCAGTTCCTCCAAAATATTACATCCTTTTTTTGACTTCCTGATTTTTTTTGAGACAAAGTTTCACCTTTGTTGCCCAGGCTGGAGTGTGATGGTGCAACCTCGGCTCACTGCAACCTTTATCTCCTGGGTTCAAGCGATTCTCCTGCCTCAGCCTTAGAAGCAGTTGAGATTACAAGTGTGTGTCACCATATCTGGCTGATTTTTGTATTTTTATTAGAGACGGGTTTTCACCACGTTGGCCAGCCTGGTCTTGAACTCATGACCTCAGATGGTTCACCCGCCTTGGCCTTTCAAAGTGCTGGGATTACAGGTGTGAGCCACCATGCCCGGCCTGACTGCCTTAATTTTTACACAGCTTATCCCTCTCATTGAAAAACACTCTTTCTCCCACAGCTGCATTTCAATTTCTCTTTGTAGCATTCATCCTTTAGAATATAACCTTTCCCTCTACATGAAACCTCCTCCAGGAAGTCACCCTGGATTCAGGTGCCTACTCTGGGCTCTCCCATCCCCTTGTACACATCCTGTGCAGCATTTCCCTGTTTTTTGATATGTTTCCCCTGTTCTGACTATGAGCTCCCAGTGGGGGATAGTGTTAGCCTGATTTGTGCTGTAGGCCTGGCGTTCATCAGAGCTTTGCACTCAGTAAGTGCTCTACAAATGTCTAGTGAACAAACTAAGTCAGTGAGTAAAATGTTGGCTCCACACCACTTCCTGGTTCAACTTTTTTTTTCCAAGATGGAGTCTCACTCTGTTGCCCAGGCTGGAGCACAATGGCGTGATCTCAGCTCACTGCAACCTCCGCCTCCCAGGTTCAAGCAATTCTCCTGCCTCAGCCTCACAAGTAGCTGGGACTAAAGACACGCACCACCATGCCCGGCTAATTTTTTGTATTTTAGTAGAAATGGGGTTTTACCACATTGGCCAGGATGGTCTCGATCTCCTGACCTTGTGATCCACCTGCCTCAGCCTCCCAAAGTGCTGGGATTATAGGTGTGAGCCACCACGCCCGGCCAGCTTTTCTTTTTTTTTTTTTGAAACAGTCTCTTGCTCTGTTACCCGGGCTGGAAGGCTGGAGTACAGTGGTGTAGTCACAGCTCACTGGAGCCTCGACCTCCCCAGGCTTAGGTGGTTCTTTCACCTCAGCCTGCCAAGTAACTGGAGCTACAGCTGTACACCACCACTCCTAATTTTTGTATTTTTTTGTGTACTCCAGCTCCTGTGCTCAAGTAATCCTTTCACCTTGGCCTCCCAAAGTGCTAAGATTACAGACGTGAAGCCACTGCTCCTGGCCTCACCCCTCTCTGTCCCTCTTTCTTTTTCTCTGTTTTTGAGACATGGTCTCTGTTTGTTGCCCAGGCTTGAGTGCAGTGACATGATCATGGCTCACGGCAGCCTCGACATCCCAGGCTCAGGCAATCCTGACACCTCAGCCTCCCAAGCAGCTGGGACTACAGGCATGCTACCTCCACAACTGGCTAATTTTTGTATTATTATTATTTTGTGGAGGCAGGGTCTCACTATGTTGTCCCGGTTGGTGTCAAACTCCTGAGCTTAAGCATTCCACCCACTTTGGCCTCCCACAGTGCTGGATTACAGGCATGAGCCACCATGCCTGGCCCACCTCTTTTACTAACAAATCTTATTGTCATCTGATACCATCTCCTCCAGGAAGTCTTCTTCTTCTTCTTTTTTTTTTTTGACATAGAGTTTTGCTCTTGTCACCCAGGCTGGAGTGCAATGGCGTGATCTCAGCTCATCACAACCTCTGCCTCCCAGGTTCAAGCAATTCTCCTGCCTCAGCCTCCCGAGTAGCTGGGACTACAGGAGTGCACCATCGTGCCCGGCTAATTTTTGTATTTTTAGTAGAGGCAGGGTTTCTTCATGTTGGTCAGGCTGGTCTTGAACTCCCAACCTCAGGTGATCCACCCCCCTGTGGCCTCCCAAAGTGTTGGGATTACAGGCATGAGCCACTTCGCCAGTCTCAGGAAGTCTTCTTCCTCCACCCATTTGGAGTCCCTTTCCAAACTTCTTAGGCTGCACAGACTCTGCCACGCCCTAGCTTTGACTTGAGAGTAGGAGGCTTTCCCTGAAAATCTGCCCCAGCTCAGACCACATTCATGTCCCCGTGGCTCAGATAGGCACCACCTGGTGCTCTAGAGACTCAGCCTCCTTTCCTGGGACATGAAGGCCAGGCTGGACTGGCCTCTCAAGAACTTGCTGGCACCAGACTTCCAGAACCTCCACTAATGTCCACAGACCAAGCTTGGAGCAGCGTGCCAGGGCCAGCATGGGAAGGAGATTGTGGCTTTCTGTTGGACCAAGCAGGGCTCTTTGCAGTTCTGGGCACATCCCCTGGAATGGGGCTTACGTTTTCCCCCTGGACCTGGGCCAGAGAGCTGTGTCCAGCCTGGAGCCTGATGTCTTTTTGCCCTCCCACTTCCATTCAGGAAGGGACTGCTGTGGGCTGTGGGCTGTGGGCAGGAATTAGGGAATGGTGGCCTTCTGAGTTTCCTGCCAGGCCAGACAGTGCCACCCAGACCCTTAAGGTAGCTTCAACCACAGGTTGTTGGAACAGAGACCAGCCAGGCATGATTATCACACCTACAATCCCAGCGCTTTGGGAGGCCAAGGTGGAAGGATCACTTAAGGTCAGGAGTTTGAGATAAGCCTGGGCAACATAGCAAGACCTTGTATGTACAATCTTTTAATTTATTTTTTATTGTTTTTTGAGACAGTTTTGCTCTCGTTGCCCAGGCTGGAGTGCAATGGCATGATATCAGCTTACTGAAGCCTCCACCCTCCACCTCCCGGGTTCAAGCATTTCTCCTGCCTCAGCCTCCCAAGTAGCTGGATTACAGACATGCACCACCATACCTGGCTAATTTTTGTATTTTTAGTAGAGACGGGGTTTTACCATGTTGGCCAGGCTGGTCTCGAACTCCTGACCTCAGGTGATCCATCCGCCTCGGCCTCCCAAAGTGCTGGGATTACATGTGTGAACCACTATGCCCAGCCAAAAAATTTTCTAATTAGCCAGATGTGGTGATGTCAGAGGCGTGTGAACTAGAGCAACTCCATCTCGAATAGGAACTAGGTGAAATAAGGCTGAGGCCTACTGGGCTGCATTCCCAGATAGTTAGATATTCTGTCACAGGATGAGATAGGAGGTTGGCACAAAATAGATTATAAAGACCTTGCTGATAAAACAGCTTGCAGTAGAGAAGCCGGCCAAAGCCCACCAAAACCAAGATGGCAACGAGAGTGACCTCTGGTCATCCTCACTGCTACACTCCCACCAGCACCATGACGGTGTACAGATGCCATGGCAACGTCAGGAAGTTACCCTATATGGTCTAAAAAGGGGAGGCATGAATAATCCACCCCTTGTTTAGCATGTCTTCAAGAAATAACCATAAAAATGGGCAACCGGCAGCCATCAGGGCTGCTCTGTCTATGGAGTAGCCGTTATTTTATTCAATTACTTTCCTAATATATTTGCTTTCACTTTATGAACTCGCCCTAAATTCTTTCTTGCATGAGATCCAAGAACCCTCTCTTGGGGTCTGGATCGGGACCCCGTCCTATAGCAGTGGTGTGCACCTGTAGTCCTAGCTACTCAGGAGGCTGAGGCAGCAGGATTGCTTGAGCCCAGGAGTTCAAGGCTGCAGTGAGCTATGGTTGCACCACTGCACTCCAGCCTGCATGATAGAGCAAGACTTTGTCTCTAAATAAATAAAAAACAAAGAACAGAGTGCACACTCCTGTCTCTTTGCCTTTGCATTGACTGGGTCCTCCGCCCGGCATGCTGTCCTTCCTCCTTCTCCCAAGCATTTCCCATGCTCTGCAGAGCTCATCACCATCCTATCTATGGGTCTGGTCATTTTTTGTTTGTTTTTGAGACAGAGTCTTGGTCTGTTGCCCAGGCTGGAGCGCAGTGGCACGACCTCAGCTCACTGCAACCTCCACCTCCCAGGTTAAAGTGATTCTTGTGCCTCAGCCTCCAGAGTAGCTGGGACTACAGGTGTACACCACCACACCCAGCAATTAAAATAAAAATTTTTTAATTTTTATTTTTTATTTATTTTGCCCAACTTCCTGTTGATTTGCAAAAAAAATTTTTTTTAGTAGAGACAGAGTTTTACCATGTTGGCTGGGCTGGTGTCGAACTCCTGACCTCCACCTCAGTCTCCCAAAGTGCTGGGGTTACAGGGGTAAGCCACCCTTCCCTGCCAGGTTTGCTCATTTCTCTCACGTTGAGCCTTAGCCCCTCCTGGCACTGCTGGCCTCCAGATCTCCTAGAAGGAGAATTGGCTCCTGGGTCAGCCGTTGCTGTAGCTCCAAAAGCTGCATTTCCTGGTGGTGCAGATGCGCTGAGCCTCAGGTCCTGGCACAGTGAGACTTCCAGGAACACAGGTTGGCTTTTCTTCTCTTATGAAAAAAAAACCTCTCTCCGTCCTCTAGGTGTCACCAAACTTCCTGAAAAAGGGACTGAGTGTGATGGCGCATGGTCCCAGTTACTGGAGAGGCTGAGGTGGGAGGACTGCTTGAGCCCAGAAGTTCAAATCCAGACTGGCAATATATTGACACTCCCTTTCCTTTCCTTTCCTTTTCTTTTTTTTCTTTTTTTGGAGATGGAGTCTTGCTCTGTCACCCAGGCTAGAGTGCAATGGCGCAATCTTGGCTCACTACAACCTCCGCCTCCCAGGTTCAAGCGATTCTTCTGCCTCAGCCTCCTGAGTAGCTGGACTACAGGTGTGTGCCACAACAGCCAGATAATTTTTTTGTATTTTTAGTAGAGACGGGGTTTCACTGTGTTGCCCAGGCCGGTTTTGAACTCCTGAGCTCAGGCAATCTGCCTGCCTCAGCCTCCCAAAGTGCTAGGATTACAGGCGTGAACCACCATGCCTGGCCTGACACTCCCCTTTCTACAAAATGAAATAAAGAATAAAAAAAAAAAAAAAGAAAAGAAAAAGAGTTGTCAGGCTGGGTGCAGTGGCCTGTAATCCCAGCACTTTGGGAGGCTGAAGTGGGTAGATCATTTGAGGTCAGGTGTTCAAGACCAGCCTGGGTAATGTGGAGAAACCCCATTTCTATAAAAAATACAAAAATTAGTTGGGCATGGTGGTGTGCGCCTGTGGTTCCAGCTACTTGCCAGGCTGAAGTGGAAGGATGACTTCAGCCCAGGGAGATGGGGTTACAGTGAACTGTGTGATTGCACCACTGCTCTCCAGCCTGGGCAACAGAGCAAGACCCTGTCTCAAAAATAAAAAAGAAAAAGCATTGTCACTCCTGCCTTTACCTGCTTTCTCTTACCCTCTTGTGGCCGACCCACCACCAATCACTCTCCTGGAACCACCAAGGAGAATATCTACTTTCTCTTGTGAAAACCAACAGACCCCCTTTCTGTCTTATTTCCACTCATTAATGGAATGGTGACTCCCTCTCTCCTGTTTGAAACTCCTCTTTCCTGTCTGGGTGCGGTGACTCACACCTGCAATCCCAGCACTTTGGGAGACCGAGGCGGGTGGGTCACCTGAGGTCAGGAGTTCGAGACAAGCCTGGCCAATATGGTGAAACCCTGTCTCTACTAACAATACAGAAATTAGCTGGGCATGGTGGCGTGTGCCTGTAATCCCAGCAACTTGGGAGACTGAGACAGGAGAATCCCTTGGGATGAAGTTTAGAAGAGCTCACCAGATGGCTGGGCATGGTAGCTCATGTCTGTAATCCAAGCACTTTGGGAGGCTGAGGCGGGTGGATTGCTTGAGCCCAGGACTTTGAGACCAGCTTGGGCAATATGGCGAAACTCCATCTCTACAAAAAAATACAAAAATGAGCCGGGTGGTGTGGAGTTTTAACTATAGGTCTCCCCTCCCGGATAATGACAACAATCTGCATGTCTTTAGGGTACCTGATTGTGTTTCTGGTTTTGTCATTGTTCTTATCTGCTACCTGAGTTTGTATCCCAAGAATTTTCTGTTCCCTTTCATGTATAAGACAATGGTATTTGCTTCTGTAATTACCATGGTATTTGTTTCTGTAATT
>PVKP010043312.1:0-17463 GCA_004027715.1 Plecturocebus donacophilus
CTGTGTGCTCGAGACCCCTGGAGCCCCGGCCTGTGTGCCCGAGACCCCTGGATCCTGGCCCTCAGCTTGTCACTGGTTTCGACGTGCAGACCCTGCAGTTGGCCGGGCCCTCCCAGGTGCACTGTTGGTGCATACCTAGCAGCAGGGCCTGCTGGGTCTGCATCCTCTCGCGCTCCTCCTGCAGCTCTTGCCTGGCCTTCTCCTCCAAGGCCTGCAGCTCCAGCCGGTGCGCCTGGTGTTGGACCTGGAGGCTGTGGCTGGATTCCTTCTTCAAGCGTTCCTCTGTAGCCTGTGGGAAAAAGTGGGGACAAGGAGTCACAGGGTTGGGAGACTCAACTCCTTTGCCAAGCTCTTCTGAGCCAGGGTGGTCTGAATGCCCGCACTCTCCCACGGAGGGCTGCTGTACAATGGCCCAGCCACGGCAGCCATTTTGTACCGGGTGAACCCACCCTCTTCCACAGCTGATTGGGCCGGAGCGGACACCGTTCCAAGCTGGGCCAATCAGAGTCTCTTTCATGGAAATTCGATATCTGACATCTGCCCCAGGACCAGCGGGGTGGCGGCAGCCTAGGGCTGGTGTGCAGAGCAGAGCAGAAATGCCATGGGGAGGAGGGAGGGTCCCTACGGCTCTTGTTTGGTCCTGAGAACTAGCTGCGTCTCTGTCCTTGGGTTCATATTCATTCATTCTTTCTTTCCCCGTTTTTTATTTTTGGTTCATTCATGCTTTCCCTCAACAAGCATTCATTTACTGAAGTCCCACTGTGTGTCAAACACCCAACGCAGGTTCTGTGAGCAGCTGTGTAAACTTAGTAAGTGGCTCTTCACTGCCTGCCTAACGTCACTCAGGTTGGTTTCTGTGAGGTTGTGAAAACAACCTGTAAGATGTCCATGTCTGAATCCCTGAAAACCGAGTACGTTACCTCACGTGGTCAAAGAGACTTTGCAGAGGTGATTAAGGATCTTACACGGGAGACTACCCTGAATTATCTGGGTGGGCCTCAGTCACAGGGGTCTTTATGAGGGCTGTAGGAGGGTCAGTGAGAAAAGGGTTGATGGTGGAAGCAGAGGTCAGAGAGAGGGAAAGAGGGAGAGAGAGGGAGAGGGAGAGAGAGCACGCGATCTGAAGATGCTACACTTTGGGCTTTGATAATGCAGGAAGGGACCAGGAGCCAAGGAACTCAGGCGGCCTCTAGAAGTCAGAAAAGGCAAAGACACAGATTCTCCCCTGGAGCCTTTAGAAGGAACCAGCTCTGCCAATTCCAGGATTCTTAGATTTCCTACCTCCGGAACTGTCAGATAACCAATCCGTGTTGTTCTAAACCACCAAGCTTGTGCTAATTTGTTACAGCAGCAGTGGGAAACTAATATAGTTTCTGGGTGTTTTTTTTTTCCCCCAGTGAGGAGAGTTTCAGTTAATATATAGCCCCAGGTTTTAGATGAGGAAATGAGAGGTGGGCATTGGAGAGATGAATTTGGTTTCCAAGGGTCGCACAGAAAGGATATAGAAATTATTATCCCTTCATCTTTTTTAACTCTTTTTTTATATAGAGGGAGGGTCTCACTATGTTGCCCAGGCTAGTCTCAAACTCCTGAGCTCAAGCAATCCTCTTGCCTCGGCCTCCCGAAGTATTGGGATTACAGGCATGAGCCATCAAGCCCAGGCACCCATCCCTGCTGCCATCTTCTTTAACACAGCTGGAAACTGTGGCTAGAAAGGTAGGGGACCTGCTTGTAGACAGGTGATGATAGAGGCAGGATTCTGACCTATGAGTGGTGGAGTCCAGGGCCCAAGCCCTTTCCTTTCACTCATGTAGTAGAAATTTCATCAAATTTCCTCTGGGATTTCACCAAATACATGAGGCTCCTGTGAGGGAAAAACTCAACCACCTTTGCACCCAGGTTGACCTCCTGAACCCAGCGGGTCCTGTGGAAGCTTGCCTCAGCCTGTCTGCCACCTGTCCCTAAGGGATAGCAATAGGGAACTGGTCTCATTCCTCCCAGGGGAAAGTGAGTCATTTTGTGGCAAGTTTCTTTTTCTTTTCTTGTTTTGAGACAGGGTCTCACTCTGTTGCCCAGCTGGAGTGTAGTGGTGTGATCACGGCTCACTGCAGCCTTGACCTCTCAGGCCCAAGTGATCCCCCCACCTCAACCTCTTAAGTAGCTGAGACCACAACTGCTCACCACTACATCTGGCTAATTCTCTATAGAACTTGGGTCTCCCTGTGTTGTCCAGGCTAACCTCAAACTCCTGGCCTCAAATGTTCCTCCTGCCTTGACCTCCCAAAGTACTGGGATTACAGGCATGAGCCACCATGCCTGGTTGCAAGTTTATTTAATAAAACAGAAAAGCCTCATACTTTTCAAATTCTCTGATACCTTCCTCCTCCCCTTGCTGCAAGGCTTAGAAAACACCAATTGGTGACATTTTTATCCCTAAGGAAATGGGGATGGAGAGCTTGAAGCCTGGGCTTTGCAAGAGGGAGCCAAATTCTCTCACTCTTACCCAGCCTCTCCATCCCAGGGGGCAACCAAAGATTCAGGTCAGCACCACCCACCCACTTGCTCAGAAGCCTTTGGCAGTGAGGATCACACATGTTGTAGCACCCAGGACTCAGGGCAAGTTGGGGACTCATTCCTGGTTAATTTCTTCAGCTGCTATGGGAGGGTTACCCTGCTCTTGTTGTGGCCAGTTTGGGGCCTCCTAAGGGACCCAGTTTCACCTTGTTTCTCCAAAAGTCCCATATTATGTAATGTCTCTATTCCCAGTGCTTTCAAATACCTTAGGCAACTCCCTCATGGCTACCACCCACTGATCCCAGCAACCTGTTTGAGGGGCTGTCTTTTCCCCTATAGGTGAGCTATGTAAGGACAGAGAGTGTGGTAATCATCTGGTATCTCCGCAGCTCTGCATGATGGTAGCTCACAGTAGCTATTCAATAAATGAGAATAGATGAGTGAATAATAAAAGTGGATCTTTTAAAAACTGAACTGTTACTCAGCCATGCACTGTTCTAAGTACTTTACATGTATTATCTCTTTTAATCTTCATAACCATCTTATAAGGTCCATACTGCCATCAATCATTTCATAAATGAGGAAACTGAGGCACAAAGAAGCTAAATGACCTATCTGAGCTCCCATACTTTGTAAATGGCAGATCCAGGACTTGAACCCAGGCAGCTCACTCTTAATTGCTGACTCAGGAACTGGGGCAGAGTGTCCTTTCACTTGCCCTTGGCTAGGACTCAGACCTCAGGGGTCCAACTTCCTAGAGCACCTGGAACTCCCCGCCTCAGGTGAATGAAGCCTCCGCCCTCTCTGCCTCCTGTGAGAAATTGGGGTCCATAGCATGGAGAAATAAAGCTCAGGCATACACGAAGGTCAATGTCACCCAGCAGTGAATACACCTGGGATCTCCCCAGCCTGAGCTCTTACAGATTGTAAACCAAAGTGGAAAAAGAAGAACAAAAGAAATAAGGAAACTTTTTTTTTTTTGGTGAGCATCTAGTAGGTGCCAGGCAGTCCATGTGCATTATTTCCTTCCTTTCTTTCTTTGTTTTGATTTGAGATGGAGTCTTGCTGTGTTGCCCAGGCTGAAGTGCAATGGTGTGATCTCAGCTCACTGCAATCTCTGCCTCCCAGGTTCAAGCGATTCTCCTGCCTCAGCCTCCTGAGCAGATAGGATTACAGGTGTGCATCACAATGCCCGGCTAATTTTTGTATTTTTAGTAGAGATGAGGTTTCACTATGTTGGCCAAGCTGGTCTCGAACGCCCGGCCCCAAGTGGTCTGCTCACCTTGGCCCTCCCAAAATGCTGGGATTACAGGCACAAGCCTTTGGGCTCAACTTTCTTTCTTTTTTTAAAACTTCTTTTATATTGTTATCAGGGTAATATGTGCACATAGTAAAGAGCCAAACAGTATTAAAAGAAAGGAAAATAAGCGGCCTCTTAGCTCTTTCTTCCTCCCTCTGTCTCCTGTTCTCTGGAGGCAGCTGTTGTCAACTCCTTGTTTCTTGTGGTATTTACCAGCATTAAAAAGACAGTGTTTCCATTCTACTGTATCTTGATTATTTTTGAGATTTTAAATTGTCTTCCCATTATAGTCGATGAGGATTTTAGGTCTCATACATGCTACCTTTTCCATTTCTTATACATAGTTATGTCGCATTTTTTTTTTTTCTTTTTGAAATGGAGTTTCGCTCTTGTTGCCCAGGCTGGAGTGCAATGGCACGATCTCAGCTTAACACAACCTCTGCCTCCCGGGTTCAAGCGATTCTCCTGCCTCAGCCTTCCAATTAGCTGAAATTACAGGCATGCGCCACCGTGCCCAGCTAATTTTTTGTATTTTTAGTAGAGATAGGGTTTCTCCATGTTGGTCAGGCTGGTCTCAAACTCCTGGTCAGGACCTCATGATCCGTCTGCCTCGATCTCCTAAAGTGCCCCCTGCGCCCAGCTCTATGTTGCATTTTAATATGTTGAAGTACACTTCATATTTTCCTTATTGAGAATATGTAAATATTATGCACCATTGAGCTAAAAAAACTACTATGATTGAACTTCTGCCTTGTGCAACATTTTGTTTTTCTTGCTTTAATAACTGCTGCATTTTTTATTTGTTTAGTTTCCTTTGGCTCTCTGGGGAAGTCTTCCTACAACTTCTAAATGCTTTGGACAACACTCAGTGCAATCTTCCACACGGCCAAATCCATCAGAGAATCTGTCAGTTCTGCTTTCCCCGGAGCCAGCTCTTCCAGAGGCTGCAGCCTCCTCAAACCTTCCTTCTTGCTTCTGCATTGAACCCCGGTATCCCAGCTCTCTTTTATCCCCTCTTCCTTGATTTGCTCCCTTGTTTTTGTGGGACACCTCTTCAAGGAACTGCTTAAGAAGGGAACACCCTCTGAGAAAACAGTGTTTAAGCCAGGCCGCAAAGTAGAAGGTGCTGGATGAAACGTGCCTGAGCCACCTGCCAGGTCATCCATTGTTGTATAACGCACCACAGTTTTCCAAACCCTTGGAAAGGCTGAAAGGTCTTTGTGGCTGAGCTGTTTAGTTTTTGAGACAGAATCTTGCTCTGTCTCCCAGGCTAGAATGCAATGGCACAATCTCAGCTCACTGAAACCTCCACTTCCGGGTTCAAGTGATTCTCATGCCTCAGCCTCCCAAGTAGCTGGGACTACAGGCACTCACCACCATGCCTGGCTAATTTTTATACTTCTGTTTATTTTTTACTTTTTTTTTTTGATATGGAGTCTTGCTCTGTCACTCAGGCTGGAATACAGTGGTGTGATCTCAGCTCACTACAACCCCTGCCTCCGGGGTTTAAGCGATTCTCCTGCCTCAGCCTCCCAATTAGCTGGGACTACAGGTACATGCCACCATGCCCAGCTAATTTTTTGTATTTTTAGTAGAGATGGGGTTTTGCTGTGTTGGCCAGGATGGTCTCAATCTCCTGACCTTGTGATCCACCCGCCTCGGCCCTCCCAAAGTGCTGGGATTACAGGCATGAGCCACCGCGCCCAGCCTGAGCTGTTCTTTCTCAACTCTGTGCTGCTCTCTTCATTTTTAGCTGCAGAGCTGAGCCTGACTTCCTGGTGTGTTCATGCATGCCACTGCTCTAGTCATGAAAGCAAATCGTTCTTATGTCACTAAGGTCACAAGCAGGTGGGGAACGTAGCACAAGAAGCCCAGCAGACCTAGTCCGCTTCCTTGCTTTGCCACTTAAGAGCAAGTTACAAAATCTCTCTGAGCCTCTTTCCTCATCTGGAAAAAGAGAATACAATAATAATGACCTGGAAAGATTCTCTGGTGGGGATGGAGTTCATGTAGAAAAGGGACAGCTTTGTGCGTGGCCGTACTCACCTAGCGGGTGCCCAGCAGAGTAGACTGCACAGTCATCCCCTCACCTTGAGTTCCTGATGTCTGGCCTTCTCCAGCATGCGCAGGGTTCTCTGGTGGGAAGCCTCGAGCTGGGCTTTCACGGCCTGGTTCTGCTGAGTGCTCTCCTGGAGTTCACGCTGCAGCTTCTCCCTCTCGAGGTCCGAGAGCTGCTTGAGCGCCTGCAGGTCCTCCCTGTAGTTGCTGGCGCACTGCTCCAGAGCCTGCTGCATCTGCGAGACCTGCACACCAGGCATGCTGCCCTCAGCCTAAGCCCTTGGCCTTTCCTGGGATGTTTTCTTTAAATAAAAGCTTTCTAAATGTCACCTCCATGCAGCTGAGCCTCCTCTGTCTGTAGGGACTCAGGGAATAGAAGCTGCAAGCTTTAAGGACCTGAGGGTGGCCAGTCCTCCCAGGGACCCCTCAGCTAGAGCCACAAATGCCAGGAAAGAGGCAAAGAGGGGTGGGGACACCAACCTTCCAAGGACCCACGTGGCAGCCCCCCTCCTCCTTAAGGTGCTTGCTCGAATCTGGCTTCCTCCCTGAGGCTCCTCCTGACAGCCTCCTGCAGTACTACCTCCCCCACCCCCATCCTCTGTCATAGGGCAGCCTCCCAGACCCTCTGTCCTGCTCTAGTTTTCTTTTCTTTTTTTTTTTTTTTTGAGATGGAGTCTCACTCAGAGGCTCAGGCTAGAGTCGGTGGCACGATCTTGGCTCACTGCAACCTCCACCTCCTAGGTTCAAGCTATTCTCCTGCCTCAACCTCCTAGTAGCTGGGATTACAGGCACCCACCACCACGCCCAGCTAACTTTTTTGGATTTTTAGTAGAGACAGGGTTTCACCATGTTGGCCAGGTTGGTCTTGAACCCCGATCTCAAATGATTCACTGCCTTGCCCTCCCAAAGTGCTGGGATTTCAGGCGTGAGCCACCACACTCAGCTTTTCTTTTTCCTGAGTCATCATTACCTCAGAATCAACTATGTGATTTACTAACTTCTTATGTCGACCATTTATTTGTCTGTTTCCACCTCCGTTGCTAAAATATACATATTCTTCTTGTGACACGGAATCTCACTCTGTCACCAGGCTGGAGTGCAGTGGTACGATCTTGGCTCACGGCAACCTCTGCCCCCCAGGTTCAAGCGATTATTCTTCCTCAGCCTCCCGAGTAGCTGGGACTACAGGCATGTGCTGGCACGTGCCATCACCCCTGGCTAATTTTTGTATTTTTAATGGAGGTGGGATTTTACCATATTAGTCAGGCTGATCTCAAACTCCTGACCTCATAATCTGCCCTCTTCAGCCTTCCAAAGTGCTGGGATTATAGGTGTGAGCTACCACACCCAGCCAAAATGTATATATTCTTTGTATATAAAGTGCAGTGGTGTGATCTCAGCTCACTGCAACCTCCGCCTCCCGAGTTCAAGTGATTCTTCTGCCCCAGCCTCCCGAGTAGCTGCAATTACAGACATGCGCCATCACACCCGGCTAATTTTTGTATTTTTAGTAGAGACGCGGTTTTACCACGTTAGCCAGACTGGTCTCGAACTCCTTACCTCCAGTGATCTGCCCCCCACTGGCCTCCCAAAGTGCTGGATTACAGGCGTGAGTCACCATGCCCAGATGCAACAGGTTTTGAATGAATGAATACATAAAACCAAGAATCCCATTTTGCCCTGGTCCTGTAATGCCTTCTTAGCTTAGATGTGCATGAGGCTCTGCATGCGTTTCCAAGTGTATAAAAAGAAGAAGGCAAGATCTCAGGAAGGGGGCACATCCCCACTAGGGCTGTCCTACCTGGGCTTGCAATTTGGCCTTCTGGCTTTGCCAGTCCTCCTGTAGATGCTGAATTTCGGATGCGTTCTCCTTCAACAAAGAGCCCAGTGGAGGTTGCGGGTCACTTCCCTCCTTGAGGGATACTTTGATCCTTTGAAGACAGGGATGCCACAATCACAAACAATCCTAGGGCTGGGAATGACACTACCACTCTGATAACGTGCCAGCCACGTTGCCTGGGAGGAGGGACCCCTGATAGCAGTTAGTGGGAGAGAGAAACATCTTACTTGACTTTCAGAAAGCAACCTGCCATATAAAGTGTATTATTGCACTTAGGATACAATCAATATTTAGCAGGAATCATCTAATATCTGTTTTAGTGGGTTCTTAACAGATGATGACCAACTGTCAGAATGACTGAGAGCTTAGAGTTACTGACGGAGGTCTCCGGGGACTCCAAAAAAGAGATCTCTATGGACTTAATTTTGCAGCTCTTTCTGCATATATAAAAACAACACTTCACCTTAATACAGTGTTCCACATTTTTCAAAGCATGGTCACATCTTTTACTGGCATCCCAAGTACAAACGGGGGTATTACAAATAGGCCTCCATATATATGTAGCGTGAACAAGGAAATGCTAGTTTAAAGCTGCAACAGTTTCTACATTCTAGGTAAGATGCTGACAGATGTCTTTAGAGGAGGATAACAGAGCTCCCTGCCCTAATTCTGACCTTTTGAACCAACTGAGAATTTCGAGTGTGATTGGTTTAGATTGGGATGTTAAGTGTTTATCTTATCTGACAGTGTAAAAGAATGCCACATGGTGGGGCTCTCTGTAGAGACTGCCAGGTATGAGTGGCATCTGCTTCCCCTGACAAGGACATCAGGCCAGAGCCCCAGAGGTGGGGGTGAGGGTCTTGGGCTGTGAGACAAGGCTATGAAAAGGGGCACTCTGCTTGGCAGAGGTGAGAAGGCCCAGGCTGGGGGGTTAAGTATGAGAGAGACAATGGGGACCCCTGAAAGGAAAGGCAGGATGCTGGAAGCAGCATAGGAAGGTGGCCCAGAGGATGGCACGAGAGCCAGACTACCCAGCTCCAAATTCCAGCTCTGCAACCCACTCCATATGGGGCCTTGGTGAGGTCTTTAACTCCCTGGGCCTGAGCTTCTTGCTTTACAGCGTAAGGTTAATAAGGCTACCTTTTCCATAAGGATTAATAGAGTCAATATCTATAAAGTGCTTAAAACACTGTCTGGCGCATAGTAAGAGTTACATAAAGAACTAATTATGGGCCAGGGGCAGTGGTGCATGCCTGTAATCCCAGCACTTTGGGAGGCAGAGGCGGGAGGATCACCTGAAGTCAGGAGTTCAAGACCAGCCTGGCCAATATGGTGAAACCCATCTCTACTAAAAATAGTCCCAGCTACTCAGGAGGCTGAGGCAGGAGAATCACTTGAACACGGGAGGTGGAGGTTGCAGTGAGCTGAGATTGCGCCATTCCACTCCAGTCTGGGCAATAAGAGTGAAACTCTGTCTCAAAAAACAAAAACAAAAACAAAAACCTACACATATTAAAAGAGAGAAGTTTTCTTTCTCTGCATTCTGATTCTCTTAGTTATCCTCAAGCCTTTCGAAGGTGTGCAAAACATAGCCACCTTTAAGGAACAATGTAGCAGGGATACCTAGGTCTCAGCTCTGGATATGAAACAACCCAATGGTTAGGAGAAGGCCAGAGAAACTGGAAAAGCAGCTTAGGGCAAGAGTGACAGGTGGCATCACCAGGAAAGCGCTCCTGGTGAATCACTGGGGAGGGACTGAACTTTCTCTCAGGCTAGGGCTCAGTTTATTATTTTTTTTAATGTTTTCTTCAAGTAAAATTTAGATGTAGTGAAGTGCACAGATTCACTATAAGTGTACAATTCAGTGAGTTTTGACAAATATATAAAACTATAAAACCAATATTTCAATCAAAATACAGAACATTTTCATTACCCAAAAACTTCCCTTGCAGCCAAGCTTTGATTTCCACAGATCACTTTTGCTTGAGCTTAAGTACTATACGAACTGAATCATGTGGTATGCATTCTTTTGTTTCCAGATTATGTTGCTCCCCCTCATGTCTTTGGGCCTCATCCATGTTGTTGTGTATGTCAACAATTTATTCTTTTTGCTGCTGTGTAGTATTCCATTACATGAATGCACTGCAATTTGTTTTTCCATTTCTCTACTGATAGACATTTGGGTTGTTTATGCTTCTGGGCTATTCTAAATAAAGCTGCTAGAAATAAACCTGTCCAAGGATTTTTGTGGATATATGTTTTTCATTTCTTCCTTTCTTTCTTTTTTAAGATGGAGTCTCACTCTGTTGCCCAAGCTAGAGTGCAGTGGTGCCATCTTGGCTCACTGCGACATCTGCCTCCTGGATGCAAGCCATTGTCTTGCCTCAGCCTCCAAAGTAGCTGGGATTACAGGCATGTGCCACATTGCCTGGCTAATTTTTGTATTTTTTAGTAGAGACAAGGTTTTACCATGTGGGCCAGAATGGTCTTGAACTCCTGCCCTCAGATGATCCACTCACCTTGGCCTCCTAAAGTGGTGGGATTACAGGCATGAGACACAGTGCCCAGCAATGTTTTTCATACTTTTGCTTAAATACCTAAAAGTGGAATTGCTGGTAGGTATGTGCTTAATGTTTTAATAAATAATCAAATAGCTTTCTAAGTTGATTGTACAATTTTAGGCCCTGCCAGTAATATATGAGAGTTCCAGTTGCTCTAGGTTGTTGCCAACATTTTGTGTTGTCAGACTTCTTAATTTTAGCCATTCCATTGGGTGGGAAATGGTATCTCACTGTGGTGGTAAGTTGCATTTTCCTCATGACTAATGATGTTAAGCTCGTGTTCATGTGCTTACAAGCCACTCACATATCTTTTCTTTTTTGGGACAGGGTCTTGCTCTGTCGCCCAGGCTGGCGTACAGAGGCATGATCATGGCTTGCAGCTGCCTCAACTTTCTGAGCTCAAGCAATCCTCCCACCTCAGCCTCTTAAATAGCTGGGACTGCAGGCATATACCACCATGCTCAGCTAATTTTTGTATTTTTTGTAGAGACCAGGTTTTGCCATGTTGCCCAGCTGGTCTTGAACTCCTGGGCTCAAGTGATCCACTTGCCTTCGCCTTCCAAAGTGCTGAGATTACAGACATGAGCCACCATGCCCAGCCTCACATATATCTTTTTAGGGAAGTCCTTGTTCAAGTATTTTGTCCGTTTAAAAAATAGGTTTGCAGCAAATGACAAAGATGCCCTCTCTCACTCCTATTCAACATAGTATTGGAAGTTCTGGCCATGGCAGTCAGGCAAGAGAAAGAAATAAAGGGCATCCAAATAGAGAGAAAGTCAAACTATCCCTGTTTGTAGACAACATGATCCTATAACTAGAAAACCCATAGTGTCAGCTCAAAAGCTCCTTATGCTGATAAACATCTTGAGACTTCAGGAAAGTCTCAAGATACAAAATTCATGTGCAAAAATCACTGACATTCCTATACACCAACAACATTCAAACTGAGAGCCAAATCAGGAATGCAATCCCATTCACAACTCTCTCTCTCTCTCTCTCTCACACACACACACTCACACACACACACACACACTCACACACACACAAATATGGAAGGAGTACAGCTAACCAGGGAGGTGAAAGACTTCTACAAGGAGAACCGCAAAACACTGCTCAAATAAATCAGAAATGACACAAACAAATGGGAAAACGTTCCATGCTCATGGATAGGAAGAATCAATATTGTTAAATGAACACACTGCCTAAAGCAATTTATAGATTAAATGCTATTCCTATTGAACTACCATTGACTTTTTTCACAGAACTAGAAACAACTATTTTAAAATTCATATGGAACCAAAAAAGAGCCCAAATAGCCAAGGTAATCCTTAGTGAAAAGAACAAAATTGGAGGCATCATGCTACCTGACTTCAAACTGTACTACAGGACTACAGTACTGGTACTAAAACAGATTAGACCAATGGAACATAATAGAGAACCCAGAAATAAAGCCACACACCTACAACTATCTGATCTTTGACAAACCTGGCAGAAACAAGCAATAAGGGAAGAATTCCCTATTTAATAAATGGTGCTGGGATAATGGCATAATTTGCAGCAGATTGAAACTGGACCCCTTCCTTATATCATATACAAAAGTTAACTTAAGTCAGGCATGGTGGCTCCTGCCTATAACCCCAACACTTTGAGGTTATAGTGGAAGGATTGTTCAAGACCAACCTGGGCAACATAGTGAGATCTTGTCTCTAAAAAAAAAAATTAACTCAATGGATTAAAAACTTAAATGTAGAACCCAAAACTATAAAAACTCTGGGAGACAACCTAGCCAATGTCATTCTGGATATAGGAACAGGCAAAGATTTCATGACAAAGACACTAAAAGCAATAGCAACAATCGACAAATGGGATACAATTGAACTAAAGAGCTTCTGCTCAGCAAAGGAAACTATCAACAGAGAACAGACAATTTGCAGAATGGGGAAAAAGATGTGCAAACCATGCATCTGACAAAGGTCTAATATCCAGCATCTATAAGGAACTTAAACAAATTTACAAGAAAAAAACAAGCAACCCGATTAAAAAAGTGGGCAAAGGACATGAACAGACACTTTTTAAAAGGAGACATACATGTGACCAAAAATCATATGAAAAACAGCTCAACATCACTGATCATTAGAGAAATGCAAATCTAAACCACAATGATACAGCATTTCACACCAGTCAGAAAGGCTACTAGTAAAAAGTCAAAAAATAACAGATGCTGGTGAAGTTATGGAGAAAAAGGAATGCTTATACACTGTTGGTGGGAGCATAAATTAGTTCAGTCATTGTGGAAGACAGTGTGGTGATTCCTCAAAGACCTAGAGGCAGAAATACCATTTGCCTCAGCAGTCCCATTACTGGGTATTTACCCAAAGGAACATAAATCTTTCTGTTATAAAGATACTTGCACACATATGTTCACTGCAGTACAAATCACAATAGCAAGGACCTGGAATCAACCTAAATGTCCATCAGTGATAGACTGGATGAAAAAAATATGGTACCTATACACCATGGAATACTTTGCAGTCATAAATAATGCGATCATGTCCTTTGCAGAAACATGGATGGAGCTGGAGGCCATTATCCTTAGCAAACTAACACAGGAACAGAAAAACAAATGCCACATGTTCTTACTTTTATAAGTGAAGCTAAATGATGGGAATACATGGACACATAGAGGGAATAACAGACACTGGGGCCTGCCTGAGGGTGGAAGGCAGCGGGTGGAAGGATGGAGAGGATCGGAAAAAATAACCAATGTGTATTAGGCTTAATACCTGGGTGACAAAATAATCTGTAACCCAAACCCCCATAACACAAGTTTACCTATATAACGAACCTACACGTGAACTCCTAAGCTTAAAAGTTAAATTAAAAAACAAATAGTTTTGTCTGTTTATTACTGATTTATAAGAGTTATTTATATATTCTGAATACAGCTGGGATATTTTATCCCAGTCTGTGGCTTGTATATTCATTTTTAAGGTTTGTTTGTTTGTTTGTTTTGAGACAGAGTCTCACTCCATTGCCAGGTGCCAGGCTGGAGTGCAGTGGCGTAATTTCAGCTCATTGCAACCTCTGCCTCCTGGGTTCAAGCAATTCTCCTGCCTCAGCCTCCCGAGTAGCTGGGACTACAGGTGCACACCACCACGCCCAGCTAATTTTTGTATTTTAGTGGAGACGGGGTTTCACTATGTTGGCCAGGATGGTCTCGATCTCTTGACCTCGTGATCCACCCGCCTCAGCCTCCCAAAGTGCTGGGATTACAGGCATGAGCCACCATGCCCGGGCAAGGTTTTTAAAAATAAGCAGAACTTTCCATTTTGATGAAAAACAATTTATTAATTTTCCTTTGATAATCAGTGTTTTCACATCCTATCTAAGAAATTTTTGCCTATACCAAAGTTTCAAAGACATTTTCTTGTTTCAGTTGTTATGTTTTAGATTTATGAAACACCTCAAATTAATTTTTGTACATAGGACATAGTAGGGGTTGAGATTCATTTTCTTCTCACGTTTATCCAGTTCCAACACCATTTGTTGAAAAACTTTTCATATGTCAACTGAACTGCCTTGGCACCATTAACAAAAATTAATCTAGCAACTCTGTGTGAATCTATTTCTTAGCACTCCACTATGTTTAATTAGTTTATTTGTCTATTGGCATATTGATACCACAGTGTCTTTATTACTGAAGCTTTATAATATGTCTTGAAATCAGGTAGCCTGAGTCCTCCAACTTTTTCTTCAAGATTTTTAACATTAGTTTTGGCTCCATGACTTGCTCTGGCTCATGGAAGTTTGGTGGAAATAAGAGTGCATTTCTAAGTGTAGGCTTGAAGACCCACTGCATGTTTCCATCAGCCTTTTGAGCATCTTCCCTTTACCATGACAAAAACATCCCCTAGATGGGGACTAATCCTTCAGCTTGGGCCACAGAATGAGAAGGCACGTGGAGAGGATTTGAACTGTAATTTGTGGCAGAGCAATAACACCTTACTCTTACCCAGGAGCCAAGCTCTTGTAAGTCCTGCTGATATGGTTAGGTTTTGTGTCCCCACCCAAATCTCATCTCAAGTTGTAATCCCCATAATCCCCACATGTTGACGGTGGGACTTGGTGGGAGGTGACTGGATCATGGAGGCAGTTTCCCAAACACTGTTCTTGTGATAGTGAGTGAGTTTTCATGAAATCTGATGGTTTTATAAGTGTTTGTCATTTCTTCCTACCCACACTTTTCTCTCACCTGCCACCATGTAAGACGTGCCTGCTTCCCCTTCTAGCATGATTGTAAGTTTCCTGAGGCCTCCCCAGCTAAGTAGAACTGTGAGTCAATTAAACCTCTTTATTTTATAAATTACCCAGTCTTGGGCACTTCTCTATAGCAGTGTGAAAACAAACTAATATACCCGCAGAGCCTGATAGAGCAAATCATAAAGGTAGCTAGCCTATGAGCTAAAAATCTTTGATATTTAGAAGGTGTTTGTTATAGCAGCAACAGCTGACTGACATAGGTGATATAGGTGGGGATTTCCTCAGGATCACAAAGCTTCCCTATATCCCCTAAAGAACACTTGGAAGCACAAAAGCAGAAGTTTTGGGCTAGTGCAGGCCTAAATATTGCTAACTTCTTTGAGTTCCAGCTTCTTAAGCTGAAAAATGGCTTCTTTGGGTTGGTGTAACCATTAAGTAAGATAGTTTATGTAAAGCCTATAGCTGCGCTGAAGACATACAAGATACGCCTTTTACCTCCCCAAGCATGCTGCAAGGAGCAGTGACAAATACTTGAGGACAGAATGAATGAATGGATGCATCCTTCCACATCTGAGTGCTCAGTCATTGGAGCACTCAGAAGTCTGTATGTCCTCCTGTACCTTTCTTCTTCATCACTGCTGGTTCCTTCTTCAGCTGCTAACTTATCTTGATACTCCTCTCCTCTCGGTGAAGTTTCATTCAGCTAAGGCAAAAAAAAAAAAAAGGCAAGGTGAACTTCAGTACAGCTTCATGATTCAACCTGTGGCTTATTCAAATCAGAGAGCAGAGGAGAGGGAGCCCCCAGCAACCCACTATTGGTGTTCAGCTTGCAGGGCATGGCAACGCTTGTGATGATGACGTGACTAGAACAGTACCTGGATTACTATGATCAATGCCAGCCTTTATCCCTGTATCCTGTTTTTCAGTCTAGGAAGCATTTCACACTGCTGATAAAACTAAAGCATAAAGAGGGGAACTAAACTGGCTAGGGTGCCACCATCAGTAACTAATGGAAATGAAATATGCAACTGGGCAGTAGGACCCTGGGGACTGAACTCTTGATCTCTTCCTGATATGGTTCCATGCATAACCCTCAGAGAGAGGACCTTGTTTCCTTGTTAAGTCTGCTGCACGAGGCTGCTGTGAGGACCTGAGAACAATGCTGGCTCACAGCTAGTGGTGTGTGTGAGTGATTGGTGTTATTATTACATCCATTTTACAATTTGTAGTCTGCTATGTCCCGTTATGTAGAATCAGAAGGCATGGAACTTGCTGAATGACCAGAAATGGAGTATGGGAGGAGAATATGGAAACTATTAGTTAACAATGAGGCTTCTGAATATTTTATGAATTGGATTTGGTCATGTTATCATTCCCCCCTTCCCACAGAAATACGTAGGTGAAAAAGACCCTGTTATTTTGATTTTTCTATTTGTCATAACCACTGTCCATGAAAACAGTATAAGACAGGGTAGGAACAGATTTATCTCATGAAATAGTGATAACTGTAACATGTGCTTTTCACTGACTGGTTGCGTGCTCTTGAGCCAGTCTCCTTCCTTTTTCAGACCTGAGTTTCATCAGCTGTGAAACAAACGGGATGGATTACATCTGTGGTCAAACTGTGTTCCAGGGATCCTGGGAGGTGTCTCAGGGGTAGAAAGGGGCAGAGCTGAGGCTGGAGGGTAGGGCCTCGGGCTGCCATCCCTCCTTGATCTGGAACAAAACTGCTTTGGTTGCCTTTCCATATACTATAATGTCTATAAAAGGTCATCAATGTCAAGACCAATGAAGACCTCCACAATGCCAAATACAAGGGACGATTCTTGGATCTGAGCTAACTGGGCCTCCTAGCAGAATTGGAAATATTGATGATTCCTTCTTTTATGGAGCCTTCTTTCCTGGGCTTTTTCCTCCCCTACCAGTTGCTGCTTCTCAGTCTCCTCTGCTGAAGCCTCCTTCTCTCCTGCTTCTCAAACTGCCACATGTCCAGGACCAAACTCTTGATTTTACTCCTTCAAACAGCAAGCATGCACCTGGCTCAGGGCTTTGCACTGGCTGTTCCCTCTTCCCTCTGATATTTGCATTCCTTGCTCCCTCACTTCACTCGCTGCAACCAGATCATCCCTGGCTTAAAGCTTAGGCTCTAGTACCAGACAACCTGTATTTAAATGCCAGATCTTTTACTAATTAATGATGTGACCTTGGGAAAATTACTTAGGTTTTCATGAGGATTAAATGAGCCAACACATATAAAGCTTTTAGAAGGTACCTAAGATACATTAGTAGGTACCTAAGATACATTCAGCTCTCAAGTTTATTCCCTGGGATTTTTTTTTTTTTTTTTTTTTGAGACAGAGTTTCACTCTGTCACCCAGGCTAGAGGGCAGTGGCACAATTTCAGCTCACTGCAACCTCTGCCTCCTGAGTTCAAGCAATTCTCCTGTCTCAGCCTCCTGAGTAGTTGGGACTACAGGCAGGCACCACCATACCCAGCTCTTTTTTTTTTTTTGCATTTTTAATAGAGGGGTTTCACCATGTTGCCCAGGCTGGTCCTGAACTTCTGAGCTCAAGTGATCTGCCCATCGCGGCATCCCAAAGTGTGGGGATTACAGGCGCAAGCCACCATTCCCAGACTGTTCCCTGGGATTCTTATTCCCTAGGCACCTTCTCTAAAGTCCCACCCATCTCACTCTCTTTTCTTCACCTTGCCCTATGTTTTTCTCAAAGGAAATATCATGGCCTGATGTTGATTTGTCTATTTTTTAATTATCTGTTTCCCTCACTGGAAGGTAAGCTCCATGAGAGCAGGGGCTTTGCTCACCTGTTTCCATCATGCCTAGAACAGTGTGTGGCACATGAGAGTCATTACTAAATGAATAAACATAAATAAGTCACAGGCCACTCCAGGAAAGCAGGAGGACCACTCT
>PVKP010043313.1:0-17463 GCA_004027715.1 Plecturocebus donacophilus
TGCATTGGGTTAGAACATGTTCTTTTAGCTCACAGAAGTTTCTTATTACCCACCTTCTGAAGCCTGATTCAGTCATTTCATCACACTCCGTCTCCGTCCAGCCTTGTTCCCTTGCTGGCGAGGAGTTGTGATCCCTTGTTGGAGGAGAGGTGTTCTGGTTTCGGGTGTTTTCATCCTTTTTGCGCTGGTTTCTTCCCATATTTGTGTATTTATCCTCCTGTTGTCTCTGTAGTTGCTGACTTTCAGATTGGGCCTCTGAGTGGACATCTAGTTTGTTGATGATGAAGTTATTTCTGTTGCTTAGTTTTCCTTCTAACAGTCTGGCCCCTCTGCTGTAGGACTGCTGAGGTCCACTCCAGGCCCTGCTTCCTGGGGATCACCTGCAGCAGCTGCAGAACAGGAAAGGTTGCTACCAGTTTCTTCTTCTGCTATGTCCCAGAAGGATGCCCGCCAAATGTCAGTCTGATCTCTCCTTTATGAGGTGACTCTTTGGATATACGGGGGTCAGGGAGCTGCTTGAAGAGACAGTCTGTCCTTTATAGGAGCTCAAGTGCTGAGTTGTGAGCTCCGTTGTCCATTCAGAGCTGCTGGGCAGGTACGCTTAAGTCTGCTGCAGCAGAACTCATATACCCCTTTTTTTTCCCCCAAGTGTTCTGTCTCAGGGAGTTAGGGCTTTATTTATGAGTTTCCGATGTGCTGCTGCCTTTTTTTTTTTTTTCTTTTCAGGGCTGCCCTGCCCAGCAAGGAGGCAGCCCAGTCACTGTCTGCCTGCAGAGGCTTTGCTGAGCTGCTGTGGGCTCTGCCCAGCTGCCGTGTGAACTTCCCTGCAGTCCTGTTTATATAGGTGTAATTAGAACTGCCTCGGCAATAGTGGCCCACCTCTGTAATGGTGGGTTGCCTCGGCAACAGCAGGCTGCCTCTGCAATGGCAGACCACCTCTGTAGTGGTGGAGTGCCCCGTAATGGCAGACACCCCTCCCCCACAGAAGTGGACCATCCCAGTTTCAGCTGTGCCCACTGCGAAACTCTTAACCAAGAGCGTTTCCAATGGCTGTTTTAGTCGAGCTTGATCACCTGGCTCGCTGTCTCAGAGCCTTTTGTTTTTTTAGTTGAATGGTCGACTCCCAGATGTTCCAGTCGCCTGTTGAAAAGGCACCAGGATCTGTGTGATTTCCACTGCAGGGACACACTGCGCAGGCTGAAACAGTGGCACTGAGATTTGTAGCGCTTTTTTGCCTGGGAATCTCGTGGGCTGGCTCCCTGATTCAGTCCCCTTTTTAATCTGCCTTCCCGTAGCTCCACTCGCCAGTTAAAAGGTTACACAGACCAGTGTATTTTGTACGGAGAACCGCCTCACCAGGGCACCAGCAAAGCAGCCGTGCCGGCCAAAACAGCTTCGCCGGCCAAAACAGTCATGCCGGCCGAAACAGTCGCGCCGGCCAAAACAGCCACACTGGCGACCTGTGGGGCTGCTCTGCCTGGGAATCTCCTGGTCTGGGGGTAATAAAGATCTGTCTGGAAATGAAGCATCCACTCACCCTCTGCACTTTCACTGGGAGCTGCAATCCTGAGCTGCTCCTAATCGGCCATCTTGGATCTCTCCCCAGAAATGCAATTTAAAACCACAATGAGATACCATCTCACAGCAGTCAGAATGGCTATTATTATTATTATTATTATTACTATTATTATTATTTTGAGACAGAATCTAACGCTGTTGCCCAGGCTGGAGTGCAGTGGTGCAATCTTGGCTCACTGCAACCTCCACCTCCTTGGTTCAAGTGATTCTCCTGCCTCAGCTTCCAGAGTAGCTGGGATTACAGATGCATGCCACCATGCCTAGCTAATTTTTTTGTATTTTTAGTAGAGACAGGGTTTTATCATGTTGGCCAGGCTGGTTTCAAACTCCTGATTTCAAGTGATCCACCCATCTTGGCCTCTCAAAGTGCTGGGATTTCAGGCATGAGCCACCATACCTGGCCCAGAATGGCTATAATAAAAAAATAAAAAGTAAAAAAAACAGATGGTAGGTCTGTGAAGAAAAGGGGACATGTACACACTGTTAGTGGGAATATAAATTAGTCTAAACACTTGGAGAGCAGTTTGGAGATTTCTCAAAGAACCAAAAGTTGAAATACAATTTGACTC
Source organism: Plecturocebus donacophilus (assembly GCA_004027715.1). NCBI lineage: Eukaryota > Metazoa > Chordata > Mammalia > Primates > Pitheciidae > Plecturocebus > Plecturocebus donacophilus. Next base: position 2,148 of record PVKP010043313.1, read on the forward strand.
AGCAATCCCATTCCTGGCTATATATCCAAAGGAAAATAAATTGTTCTACCAAATGGACACATGCATCCATATGTTCACCACAGTGCCAGTCATAATAGCAAAGACATGAAATCAACATAGGTGCTCATCAATTGTGAATTGGATATAGAAAATGTGCTACATAAATATCATGGAATAATATATAGCCATAATAAAGAACAAAATCATGTATTTTGCAGCAACATGGATGTAGCCAGAGGTCATTATCCTAAGAAAGCTAATGCAAAAACAGAAAACCAAATACTGCATCTCTTCCCTTACATGTAGTAGATAAACATGGGATACACACAGACATAAAGATGGAAACTATAGACACCATGGAATACTAGAAGAGGGAAGAAGAAGGGATAAAGTGAATTATTGGGTATTATGCTAACTGGGTGATGGGTTCAGTCATACCCCAGACCTCAACATCACACAATATACTTTTGTAACAAATCTGCATGTGTACCCCTGCTTCTATGATAGAAAGTGAAAAAGTAAAAAAGTATATACAGTAAAAAACAACGAAAAACCCTAATATTTTGTTTGAGGCATAAGTATAGTACATAGTACTAATTATTCTGCCTCCCAATGATCTAACCTTATTTACTTTGCAATTTAACATACTAATTATTCAAGTGAATACAAATATGCTAAATAATTTTAAATTCTTACAAAATAGCTACTATATGCCATCTATTATACTAAATACATTATCTCATGTAATCATCATAATACTTGATGAAAATAAGTATTTCATCTCCATTTAACAGATGAGGGAAATAGAATTTATTGATATTATGCATACTGTGGAAAGTCACAGAGTTAGTAAATACAAAAACTTAGAATGAATTGTTCTTTTAGTTGCCAAAATCTGTTCCCCAACTAATAAACTCAAATGTCTACTGAGACTGAGTATATAATGTGAGTGAAATGGGCTTAGTGATGATAGAGGTGGCCTACAGAGCAAGGTGAAATGAAAAGTACCTGTTTTATTTAAAAAACCTATTATTCTCACCACCACAAAGGCATGACAGATATTCTCAGGTGTTTTAAATTTCCCAAGGAAGCTAGAAATCTAGATATTTACAATAATCTTCAAAATTTTTAAATGTTTGCAGATAGTTTAAGACATATATTCATGTTTGAAGGACAAATCTTCAGCTAGTACCACAAAAAAATTATCCATCTTTAGAAAAGGATTAATTGTAATATATGGGTGCAATTTAAGGGCCAATAACTGATATTAATTGGAATCATACCTTGGAAATACTTTGGAAAACATAATCATTTACCCACTAATGTATCTCTCTATGATCTAGGACCATGGAAAAGCCATTTTGGATTATACAGTATATATGTTTATTCTTCACCAAATCACTTCTGAGATCTACAGCATTATGGTTTTTTTCTAAAAACAGATAGTTATTATAGGTATTTAAACTGTGTTCCTAGTAATCTCCAAAGTACTCAAAGTCAGAGAGTCATATGGCAATCTTGCAAATTCTCTGGTTATTATTTTTCAATCCATAAGAAGGTGGCAGAATAAAGCTTCCCTTTGCCCTCATTTTTCCTATGAAAGCCCCGAAAACAAAGAAAAAAAGTAAGAAAATTTCCATAGCCCCTGATACTAAAAGTACTGTCATGAAAAAGGCTTTGGAGAATACTAAAAGATAAGAGTCATGCTTTCTTGAACTTGTAACAGTACACAGGTTTTCCTCCAAAGTGTCATCACTGAAAGGTATGCCTAATATGCTTTGTTGGTGGTAATGATAATCACATTTAGGATCCTAAGAAAGAAGAGTTGAAGAAAAAACCACAATGATGAATCATTTCTATTGCTTGAGACAGATTCCTAATAGAACTTAGGGACAGTGACAGTAAAAATTGATTTAAAAAAAAAGGAGGAAGATAGTACCAAATTGCAACAGATAAAAGACACATGTGAATTGCAATAGTTTCTTTAACAACAAAACAAAATAAACAAACAAACAAAAAGCAAGATTTAATAGTATGACAGCAAGCCTGGACAGAATCTATCAATTTTCCCACAAAATCTCATCCTCCTTCAATCTACCACACATATACATTCCACTAACCACTTTATTTTTTAGAATATCTCATTTAAAAATTAATAATAATTTAACCAGCATGAGAAGCAAGCACAGAAACTGCAACAATCACAAAGAAACCTAAAAGATAAATAACTAGGAAAGTCACGGAGTTATATGAGCAAAAGGGCAGAATAGAAGATCTCTCAGCATCATCTCCCCTAGAAAAAAATACAAATAGAAGTTATTCAAAGACAAGACTACCACCCTGAATTTACCAAAACTCAAGGGAGAAGTGCAGAAGCTTCCTGGACACACAGAATCAAGAAAAGCTGATATTGGTAAGAGGAATAATCTACACTTTAAAGGGTGTCACCCCCTCCTGCAAACAGGGCTAACACCACTCACAGAATTTCCCTAGACATATGGTTCCCAGGGTGGGAGGAGGAAATCGGAGGTAAATGCTCAGTCTCCAAACTGGTTTTAGAATCTTCACATGAAGCTCACTCCAGTACCTGTCCCAGGGAACATTTAAAGTGCAGGGAGGACTGAACAACCTGGAATGAATTGTGGTGAAAAAGGGAAGGTTCTAATTGCATTGACTGGCATGTGAATTTTTGTAGCTGTTCTGTGCTCCAGTCAGTGAAGATACCACATTGAGTAAAGTGGGTGGCCTGTAGTGCCAAAGAAGACACAATCCACAGGAAAGACCAAATTCCTGGCTGGATTTCCCACAAAGTCCATATACTCACGTGGAGCCTTCTCCTGACCTGGAAACATCTACATATTTGGCAATTAAATTCTGGTGCTCACTTAAAAAAAACTATTTTTATTAATAGATTTTGTAATTGACTGAAGAACAACGGCAAGGCAGCAACATAGTTCTGGTGCAGTGTTTAAATTACAGGGCTTACTGTAAGTCTTCCATAGACTTGAAAACAATAGAGCAGTGATTTATTTCCAGTGCAGCATTTAATTTCTGGTTTTCACTTGCTTCTGAGTTTCCCCAGACTCAGAAGCAACAGCAGACCAGTGATTAAGTTCTAATATTAAGTAGTAAAGACCTAACACCATCAAAATGACCTGCAAGGGCTCAATGTGCAGGCATCAATGTAAAAAAATGCAAGAATTGTAAAAACTCAGGAAAATATGACATCATCAAAAGAGACCAAAAAAAAAAAAAACCTTCATAATGGACTCAGAAAAACTAAAGATCTATAAAATAACTGACAAATAATTCAGAATAATCTTGTTTTAAAAGTTAAAGAAATTACAAAAGAAATACAGATAGAAAACTAGACGAAACTTGGAAAACAATTCAGGAACAAAACTAAAAAGTTAACCAAGAAATTGAAACAATTTTTTAAGACCAAAGAGAAACCTTAAAAATAAAGAATATGTAAATTGAACTAAAAATGCAATAGAAAGCTTAACAGCAGACTTGAAAACAAATTAGTGAACTCAAAGACAGAACATATGAAATTATACAATTAGAGGAGCAAAAAGAAAAGTGAATACAAAACAATGAAGAAGGCTCATAATTATGAGACAACATCAAATAAGCTAACCTCAGAATAATAGGAGTTGCTAAATGATAGAAGAGAGAAAAAGGCCTAGAGAGTATATTTAAGGAAATAATGACTGAAATTTTTCCTGAATATGGAGGCAAAAAACAGCATTCAGGTATAGGAAGCTTAGGTCACCAATCAAATTCAACCCAAAATGTAATCACCAAGGCACATCATAATCAAGTTATCAAGTCAAGAACAGAATATTAACTGTAGTAAGAGAAAAGAAACATATCAAAATTAATGAAGACTCAATACAACTTTCAATGGATTTCTCAGCAGAAATCCTGGAGATCAGGAGAAGGTGGGATGAGATTCACACTGTTAACTTTTTTTCAAGAAGTCATGCAGAAACTGAACAGGAAAACCAAAGGAATCTAAGGACCTTTTGAAGGAAGTAAAAGGTTGCAGCCTAAACTGTGAGTCAGGTGAAGGACTCCAAGTCTCCAGGATGTGAGAGGCAGGGAGTTTGCCTCTGGGATATGCACCCCGACTAGGGACCATGAAACTCCACATCACCAGGGAAGGCCCTAATCTCACCTAGTGCAGGAAGTGACTTGGGAGGATAATGGAATATAAAATACCAGCAGCAGTGGGAGACTCCTTGCATGCACTTCCAGATTCCAGTGGGGACCAAGGGCAGCCATTCCTTACTGATCTTAACAGGGGACCTTACGGAGGACATAAACAATGTTCAGGTGTTGGTCACAGGTCAAAAGAAGTCCCTGACATGGTTTCACAATATAACCTTGGGTGAGGACAAACTCTCTTGGCTACGGCCATGGTTGGGGAGAGTGAAAAGCAGACTTTGAGTACAGGATTCCTGAGTGCAGTAGCTGTGGGTGCAGGAGTTGGGTGCCCAGCTTTCCAGTGGACAGGGAGGAGTGTGACCTAACAGCCATGGTTTCTATCTCTCTGAGGAAAGCTTATGACTCCCAGTACCTTCTGATTACAGACTGACTGGAACTCAGCTTTCTGCTGCCAGTGGAACACTGTTGGAATGGATCTGCCTCACCAAGTAAGTGGGAACTACGCAGGGCTTACCACTGCTTCCTATTCTTTGTACAAACTCTTCTGCATAGAAGAGGCAGCAATGCTCCCCTCTGGAACATCCTGAGCTCCACTCCCATCCCCCAACAAATACAGGGGTTGCTGCTTGCCCTGCACATGCAGACTAAGAGTGCAAACCCACCAGACCCAACCCCTACCTGGCTTTTCCCTGCCATCCACCCTGGCTTAACACAAAAGATAGACTCTCTTGAGAGCTACATGGCCCTGCCTATTTGCCTACAACATCAGAGCACCCAACCCTGGCCAATATAAGGCAAGCAAAAATTCCACTACTACTCTCACAGTTGGAAGTGCTGCCATCTGGCTGGAATCCAACCAACACAATCTACTACAGTGTCTCCTCATAGAATAATACCGCATCCAGGAAGGAGAAAATAGCTGCAGGATCTCAGCTATCACCACTGCCTGCACCACTCTGCTAACCAGGAAGTCATTAGTCTTTCTGTGGTATCAGTTCATTACTACTCTAACTGGTGCTCAAGAAAGCCAATACACTAAGGCTATCAATAACCAAGGACTTTCACAGAGTCTGTGTTACTCTCCTGCCACCCCCATTAAAACTGGTGCTGGTTCCCACTACTGGAAAGCTTGAGGACAGGTCACATCACTTTGTAGACATGTCCCAACAGCAGCCTGGAGTGTGGCAACTTCACTGGGTAGTTAGAAATAATTCTAAGAGCAGTAAGACAAAAGTATCAGGTAACCTAAAAAGAAAAACACTATCAAACTAACAGCAGATTTCTCAGCAGAAACCATGTTAGCCAGAAGGCATTGGGTAACTATCATCTACTTCCCTAAACAGAATAAATGTCAGTCAAGAATTTTGTATCCTGCAAAACTAAGTTTTAAAAATCAAGAAGAAATAAAGTCATTTTCAGACAAATGCTGTGGGAATTTGTTACTGGCAAGCCAGCACTACAAGAAATACTAAAAGGAGTTCTAATCTTGAAGCAAAAGCCCAATATGCACCAAAATATAATATCTTGAAAGCTTAAAACTCATAGGGTCTATAAAATAAAAACACAATTAAAAAATAGGTAACAACATGATAAAGAAAACAGTACTTCACATCTTAATATTAACATGAATGTACATGGCATAAATGATTCACAAAAAATTCAGAATGGCAGAATGAATAAAAAAAATCACAACCTAGATCTCTGCTGTCTTCAAGAGACTCACCTAACACAAAAGGATTCATATAAACTTAAGAAAAATAAAAAGTTATTTACACAAATGGAAACCAAAAGTAAGAGTAGCTATTCTTATATCAGACAAATTACTTCAAAGCAACGACTGTAAAAAACAAACAAACAAACAAACAAAAAAAACAAAGATGGTCATTGTATAATGATTTAAAAAAAAGATCAATTCAACATGCAGATATAATTCTAAATTCATATGTACTAAATACTGGAGCTCCTAGATTCATAAAACTATCACCACTAGACCTAAGAAATAAGATAGCAAAACAATAATAGTGGGACTTCAATACATGACCGACAACACTCAAAAGATCTTTGAGACAAAAAGTCAACATAGAAACAGTGGATTTAAATAACATGCTAGAACAAATAAACTTAATGGGTATCTATAGTAAATTCTACTCAAGATCTTCAGAATTTACATTCTTCTGATTAGCACATGGAACATTCTCCAAGACAGACCATATAATAGGCCACAAAACAAGTCTTGATAAATTTTAATAAAATCAAAATCTTATCAAGTGTCTTTCAGACCACAACAGAATAAAACTAGAAATCAATTCCAGGAGGAATTCTTGAAACTATACAAATATATGGAAATTAAACAACATGCTCCTGAATGATATTTGGGTCAATAATGAAATTAAGATGGAAATTAAAAAAATTTCTGAAACAAATGAATAAGGAGACACAACATATCAAAACCTCTTGAATACAGCAAAAGCAGTGCTAAGGGGAAGTTTTTAACATTAAATGCTGACATCAAATAAATATAAATATCACAAGTTAACAACCTAATGTTGCTCCTGAAGGAACTAGAAACACAAGAACAAACCAAACCCAAAACTAGCAGAAGAAAAGAAAGAACAAAAATAAGAGCAGAACTAAATGAAATTGAGACTTAATACAATAGATCAACAAAATGAAAATTCAGTTCCCTGAAAAGATTTTTAAAAATTGATACATCACTACCTAGACTAAGAAAAAATCCAAGTAAACATAATCAGATGTGAAAAAAAAGACATAAGAGCTGATACCACAGAAATTTAAAAAGATCATCAGAGTACGTAACTATATGCTCACAAAGGAAAAACCTAAAGGAAATGGATACATTTCTAGAAACATAAAACATTCCATGATTGAACCAGGAAGAAACAAAAATCCTAAACAGACCAATGAGGAGTAGTAAGATTGAATTAGCAATAAAAATCTCCCAGTAAAGAAGCCCAGAACTATATGGACTGACAGCCAAATTCTACCAAATGTGCAAAGAGGAACCGGTACCAATCCTGTTGAAACTGTTCTAAAAATATAAACAGAGAGAATCCGCCATAATTCATTCTATGAAGCCACCCTGATACCAAAGCTGAACCAGCACACCCAGAAAACTGCAGACCAAAATCCCTGCTGAACACAGCTGAAAAAATCTTCAACAAAATGCTGGCAAACCAAATCCAACAGTACATCAAAAATATAATATACCATGATTAAGTGGGGTTTATTCCAGGTATTCAAGGATGGTTCAATCTATGCAAATAAATAAATGTGATTCAACACATAAACAGAATTAAAAACAAAACCCTTTTGATCATCTCAATATATGCAAAAAAAGGCATTTGGTAAAGTTCAGCATTTCTTCAGGATAAAAGTCTTCAACAGTCTGAGCACGGTGGCTCACAACTGTAATCCCAGCACTTTGGGAGGCCAAGGCAGGCTGAGGCAAGAGATCAGGAGATCGAGACCATCCTGGCTAACACGGTGAAGGTGAAACACTGTCTCTACTAAAAATGCAAAAAATTAGCCGGGTGTGGTAGTACGCGCCTGTAGTCCCAGCTTCTCAGGAGGCTGAGACAGGAGAATTGCTTGAACATGTGAGGCAGAAGTTGCAATGAGCCAAGATCGCACCACTGCACTTCAGCCTGGGCAACAGTGAGACTCCATGTCCAAAAAAAAAAACCTTCAATAAACTAGATATAAAAGAAACATACCTCAACATAATAAAGGCCATATATGACAAACTCACAGCCAACATCATATTAAATACAGAAAAGTTAAAAGCAATCTCCTAAGAAGCAGAACAAAGACGCCCACTTTGCCACTCCTATTCAACATAGTACTGGAAGTCCTACCCAGAGCAGTCAAGCAAGAGAAAAAAATAAAAAGCATCAAAATAGGAAGTCAAATCATCTTTGTTCACTGATGATGTGATCTAATATCTAGAAAAACCTAAAGACTTCTCCAAAAACTCTTAGAGTTCATAAACAAATTCAGTAAAGTTTCAGGATATAAAATCAATGCACAAAAATTAGTGGCATTTCTGTATACCATAACAATCAAGCTGAGAATCAAATCAAGGAGGCAATCCCATTTACAATAGCTACAAATAAAATGCCTAGGAATATATTTAACTAAGGAGGAAAAAGATCTCTACAAAAAAAATATAGAATACTGATAAAAGAATGAATGTTATTTAAACAGCTATACTGCAATATTTTTTTTGAGATGAAGTTTTGCTCTTCTTGCCCAGGCTGAAGTGCAATGGCATCTCTGCTTACCACAACCTCCACCTCCCGGGTTCAAGTGATTCTCCTGCCTCAGCCTCCAGAGTAGCTGGGATTACAGGCATGTGCCACCACACTTGGCTAATTTTGTATTTTTTAGTAGAGATGGGGTTTCTCCATGTTGGTCAGGCTGGTCTCGAAATCCTGACCTCAACTGATCCTCCCACCTCAGCCTCCCAAAGCGTGGGGATTACAGGCATGAGCCACCGTGCCCAGCTGCTATACTGTAATCTTGTAAGCATACTGCATTCTTTTCTATTTTTCTCTTCTCTATATTTTGAAAAGCCTATCTTTGAGCCAGTAAACTTTTCTTCTACTTGATCACTTCTCTGTTGGGATTCTGTGATGCATTTTTTATATATGTTCATTGAAATTTTCAACTCCAGAATTTCTGGGCATTTTTAAAGTTATTACTTCAATCTGCTTGTTAAATTTCTCTGATGGAATGGTATTTGGATATATTTCTTTGAATCGGTAAAAAACATAAAGATATTTGTGTGGCTGGTGTGACTGTTCCTAATTCTAATTAGTGAGGATAAATTGGATTACCACTCCACAATGGAGATAAGGCAGAGGATGTATACCATGTCCATAATTAAAAACAATGGAAAACTACAAAATCATTCAGGCAGTACTACAGACCTTTCAGAAATGAAGTTTTGGGTCATGAATCAGGTAATGAACTATGACAAGCTGAGATGCTTGGTGAAGGCAAAGGGAAAATGAAATTGGTGGTGGAAAAAGATAGTTATAAATACCAGCTATGACCAGTGATAGAAGCAAGGACTATAATGGTGATGAGTATTTCTTCCTTACTTTGTTATGAACTTGTGTGTGTATAGCTTAGCCTGGAAGTGCTAAACCTTTTTACAAACATCTCTTCTGAAGCTCCAAAGGAGATTTATGGATGATACATTGTTTTCCATCTCACCCCTCAATCTTCCCTGATAAATTTCTGAATTCTTTTTCTCTGTTATCTTGAAGATCATTCAGCTTCCTCAAAACAGCTATTTTAAATTCTCTAAGAGGTCACATATCTCCATTTTGCCAGAACTGGTAACTGATGCCTTATTCAATCAGTTTGGTGATGTTATATTTTCCTATAATTCTCTTTCAAGCAATTGTGAATGGGAGTTCACTCATATTTTGGCTGTTTTCCTGTTATTGGTGTATAGGAACACTTGTGATTTCTGCACATTGATTTTGTATCCTGAGACTTTGCTAAAGTTGCTTATCAGCTTAAGGAGATTTTGGGCTCAGACGATGGGGTTTTCTAAATATACAATCATGTCATCTGCAAACAGGGACAATTTGATGTCCTCTTTTCTTATTGAAATACACTTTCTTTCTTTCTTTTGCCTGATGGCCCTAGCCAGAACTTCCAAATCACACTGCCACCTGTGTACCTATGCAACAATATTGCATGTTCTTCACATGTACCCCAAAACCTAAAATGCAATAAAAAATAAAATTTAAAAAACGAAGAAAAAAAAGAAAAGAAGTGGAGAGAGAGGGCATCCTTGCCTTCTGCCAGTTTTGAAAGGGAATGCTTCCAGTTTTTGCCCATTTAGTATGACATTGGCTGTGGGTTTATCATAAATAGCTCTTATTATTTTGCAACACGATCCATCAATACCTAGTTTGTTGAGAATTAGCATAAAGGGCTGTTGAATTTTGTCAATGGCCTTCTCTGCATCTATTGAGATAATCATGTGGCTTTTGACTTTGGTTCTGTTTATGTGATGGATTATGTTTATAGATTTGCAGATGTTGAATCAGCCTTGCATCCTTGGGATGAAGCCTACTTGATTGTGATGGATAAACTTTTTGATGTACTGTTGGATTTGGTTTGCCACTATTTTATTGAAGATTTTTGCATTGATGTTCATCATGGATATTGACCTGAAATTTTCATTTTTTTATTCTGTCTCTGCCAGGTTTTGGTATCGGGATGATGTTGGTCTCATAAAATGAGTTAAGAAGGATTCCCTCTTTTTGTATTGTTCGGAATAGTTTCAGAAGGAATGGTACCAGCTCCTCTTTGTACCTCTGGTAGAATTTGGCTGTGAATCCATGTGATTTTGGAGTGCTTTTGGTTGGCAGGCTATTAATTGCTTACTCTGCTTCAGACCTTTTTATTGGTCTATTCAGGGATTCAACTTCTTCTTGGTTTAGTCTTGAGAGGGTGTAAGTGTCCAGGAATTTATCCATTTCTTCTAGATTTACTGGTTTATTTGCATAGAGGTGTTTGTAGTAATCTCTGATGGCAGTTTGTATTTCTGTGGGATCAGTGGTGATATCCTCTTTATCTTTTTTCTATTGCATCTATTTGATTCTTCTCTCTTTCCTTTTTTATTAGTCTGGCTAATGGTCTACCTATTTTGTTGATCATTTCAAAAAGTCAGGTCCTGGATTTATTGATTCTTTTAAGGGTTTTTTTGTGTCTCTATCTCCTTCAGTTCTGCTTTGGTCTTAGTTATTTCTTGCCTTCTGCTAGATTTTGATTTTTTAAAATATTGCTCCTCTAGTTCTCTTAATCTTGACGTTAAGGTGTTGATTTTATATCTTTCCTCACTTCTCTGGTGGGCATTTAGTGCTATAAATTTCCCTCTACACACTGCTTTAAATGTGTTCCAGAGATTCTGGTAGGTGTGTCTTTGTTCTCATTGGTTTCAAAGAACATCTTTGTTTCTGCTTTCATTTCATTATTTACTCAGTAGTCATTCAGGAACAGGTTGTTTAGTTTCCATGTAGTTTTGCAGTTTTGAGTGAGTTTCTTAATCTTGAGTTCTAATTTGATTGCACTATGGTCTGAGAGACTGTTTGTTATGATTTCCATTCTTTCGCATTTGCTGAGGAGTGTTTTACTTCCAATTATGTGATCAATTTCAGAATAAGTGCAATGTGGTGCTGAGAAAAATGTATATTCTGTGGTTTTGGGGTGGAGAGTTCTGTAGATGTCTGTTAGGCCCACTCGGTCCAGATCTGAGTCCAAGTCCTGGATATCCTTGTTAATTTTCTGTCTTATAGACCTGTCTAGTATTGACAGTGGGATGTTAAAGTCTCCCACTATTATTGTGTGGTAGTCTAAGTCTCTTTGCAGATCATTAAAACTTGCTTTATGTATCTGGGTCCTCCTGTATTAGGTGCATATATATTTAGGTTAGCTCTTCTTGTTGCATTAATCTTTTCACCATTATGTAATGTCCTTGTCTCTTTTGATCTTTGTTGTTTTAAAGTCTGTTTTATCAGAGACTAGGATTGCAACCCCTGCTTTTTTTATTTGCTCTCCATTTGCTTGGTAAATCTTCCTCCATCCCTTTATTTTGAGCCTATGTGTGTCTTTGCATGTGAGATGGGTTTCCTGAATACAGCACACTGATGGGTCTTGACTTTTTATCCAATTTGCCAGTCTGTACCTTTTGCTTGAGGCATTTAGTCCATTTACATTTAAGGTCAATATTGTTATGTGTGAATTTGAACCTACCATTTTGATGCTAGCTGGTTGTTTTACCTGTTAGTCAATGCAGTTTCTTCATAGTGTTGATGGTCTTTACAGTTTAGTATGTTTTCTCATTGGCTGGTACTGCACTGCAAAGGAGAAGGAAGTGTATTTAGTGCTTCCATCAGGAGTTCTTGTAGGGAAGGCCTGGTGGTGACAACATCTCTCAGCAGTTGCTTGTTTATAAAGGATTTTATCTCTCCTTCACTTTTGAAGTTTAGTTTGGCTGGATATGAAATTCTGGGTTGAAAATTCTTTATTTTTAGGATGTTGAATATTGGCCTCCATTCTTCTGGCTTGTAGGGTTTCTGTTAGGAGATCCACTGTGAGTCTGATGTGCTTCCCGTTGTGGGTAACCTGACCTTTCTATCTGCCTGTCCTTAGTATTTTTTCCTTCATTTCAACCCTAGTGAATCTGATGATTGTGTGCCTTGGGGTTGCTCTTCTTGAGGAATACCTTTGTGGTGTTCTCTGTATTTCCTGTATTTGAATGTTGGCCTGCTTCGCTAGGTTGGTGAAGTTCTCCTGGATAATATCTTGAAGAGTGTTTTCCAACTTGGTTTTGTTCTCCCTGTCACTTTCAGGTACACCAATCAAATGTAGATTTGGTCTTTTCATATACTACTATATTTCTTGGAGGCTTTGTCCATTTCTTTTCTCTTTTTAATCTAATCTTGCCTTTTCACTTTACTTTTGATCTTCAATGTCTGATATCTTTTCCTCCACCTAATTGATTTAGCTATTGAAACTTGTGTATGCTTCACGAAGTTCTCATGCTGTTTTTCAGCTGCAGCAAATCATTTATGTTCTTCTCTATACTGGTTATTAAAGTTAGCACTTTGTCTAACCTTTTTCAAGATTCTTAGTTTCCTTGCATTGGGTTAGAACATGCTCCTTTAGCTTGGAGAAGTTTGTTATTACTCACCTTCTGAAGCCTGCTTCTGTCAATTTGTCAAACTTATTCTGCATCCAGTTTTGTTCCCTTGCTGGTGAGGGGTTGTGATCCCTTAGAGGAGAAGAGGCGTTTTGGCTTTTGGCAATTTGAGCCTTTTTAATGCTGGTTCCTTCCCATCTTCATGGATTTATCGACTTTTGGTCTTTGAAGTTGGGACTTTCGGATGGGGTTCCTGAGTGGAAGTCCTTTCTGTTGATGTTGAAGCTATTTCTTTCTGTTTGTTAGTTTATCTTCTAACAGGACCCTCTGCTGCAGGTCTGCTGGATTTTGCTAGAGGCCCACTCCAGACCCTGCTTGCCTGGGAATCACCTGTGGAGGCTGCAGAACAGCAGAGATTGCTGCCTGTTCCTTCCTCTGGTAGCTTCATCCCAAAAGTACCTGCCAGATGTCAGCCAGAGTTCTCCTATATGTTGTGACTCCCAGTTAGAATACACGGGGGGTCAGGGAGCCACTTGAGGAGACAGCCTGTCCCTTAACAGAGCTCAAGCACTGTGCCAGGAGATTTGTTGCTCCCTTCAGGGCTGCAGGGCAGGGACGTTTAAGTCTGCTGAAGCAGAACCCACAACTGCCCCTTTTCTCATGTGCTTTGTCCCAGGTAGGTGGGGGCTTTGTAAGTCCTTGATATGCTGCTTTTTTTTTTTTTTTTTTTTTTTTTTTTTTTTTTTTTTTTTTTTTTTTCAGAGATGCCCTGTCCTGCAAGAAGGGAATCTACTTGACAGTCTGCCTGCAGAGGCCTGGTTGAGCTGCTGTGCTGGGCTCCACCCACTTGCTGTGTAAACTTCCCAGTGGCTTTGTTTACACAAGCAATGTTGAAACCTGCCTACTCAAACCTCAGCAATGGTGGGTGCCCCTACCCCCAACCAAGCTCTACCATCCCAGGTCGAGCTCAGACTGCTATGCTGGCTGCAAGAATTTCAAGCCAGTGGATCTTAGCTTGCCAGTTTTTGTGTGGGTGGGACCCGCTGAACCAGCTCACTTGGCTCCCTTGCATTAGCACCTTTTCAGGGGAATGACTGGTTCTGTCTCACTGGCATTCCACGCACCACTGGACTAAAACAGCCACCCAGTTTTGTGCTGGAAACCCAGGGCACTGGTGTTGTAGGCGCCGGAGGGAATTGTCTGGTTTGTGGGTTGTGTAGACTGTGGGAAAAGCACAGTATCTGAGCCAGAATGCTGGAGAGTCTGGAAAAGTCCCTAATGGCTTCTCTTGGCTGGGAGAGAGGGTTCTCCAATACCTTGCACCTCCCATGTGAGGTGATGCCCTCACCCTGCTTCAGTTTGCTCACCTTGGGCTGTTCCCACTGTCTAACCAGTCCCAATGATATGAAACTAGTACCTCAGTTGAAAATGTGGAGATCACTCATCTTCTGGTGTGCTCTTGCTGGGAACTGCAGACTGGAGCTGTTCCTATTCGGCCATTTGGTGGAAGTCCCTCTGTTTTTTTATTGTATATATTTATGGAGTATGAGTGATGTTTTGATAAATGTATACATTGTAGAATAATTAATTCAAGTTAATATATCTATCACCTCACATATTATTTTTGTAGTGAGTATAAAGTCTCTCTTAGCAACTTTCAAGTATACAGAATATTTTAATAACTATAACGACTATGCTATACAGTAGCTCTCCAGAATTAATACTCCTATCGAACTGAAATTTTGTGCCCTTTTGTAACATCTTCCCATCTCTTCCTGTTCCCCCAACCTCAGGTAATCATGATTCTACTTTCTACTTCTACAAATATGACTTTTTAGATCCAACATATATGTGATATCATGTAGTATTTATATGCCTGGCTTATTTCACTTAGCATGTCTTCCAGGTTCATCCACGTTGTTGTGAATGGTAGTATCTCCTTTTTAAAAGGAAGAATAATATTCCATTGTATGAGAACACCACAATTTCTTTATCGATACATCCATTGACAGACATGTCATTTTCATATCTTGGCTATTGTGAGTACTGTTGCATGGACATGGGGGTGCGGATATCTTTTTTTTTTTTTTTTTAAATAAAAAGGCCCAGAGAAGATAACCTGTCAGAATGAGTTTATTTAAGACTCATGGACCCACCAGCTGTCTGTGTTCCTTGCAAGGGCCCAGAGCACACTCTTTTATTTTATTTATTTTTTTTTTTAGAATGAAAGAGAGAAAGAAAGAGGAAGAGATTTTAGAAAAAGAGAGAAAAGGAGAAAGAAACAGCAAAAGAAAGAAAAAACAGAAAGAGGAAGAGATTTTAGAAAAAGAGAGAAAAGGAGAAAGAAAGAAACAGCAAAAGAAAGAAAAAAGAATGAAAGAGAGAAAGAGGAAGAGATTTTAGAAAAAGAGAAAAGGAGAAAGAAAGAAACAGCAAAAGAAAGAAAAAAAAGAATGAAAGAGA